>OX421501.1:1260553-1360553 GCA_949126835.1 Anisus vortex
CTGTCTATGGTCATGTTCACTAGGAAATAATACACTCAAGCCACTCGATGAATGTTTAAAGAAGAATGTAATGCTAGTACGTATTTACAATAATAGCATTCAACTTCACTGGTAGATAATGAACAACTTCGTAATCGCTAATCAAAACTATAACTAACTAACTACACCTCTGTGTGATTTCGGTCCAGGAAGTTGCTAGAATGGAATTTTTCCCGAAGTTTTCAGAATGCAAAAGAAGATGAGTTTAGAAAGCTTCACGGACAACGAGAAAACTTATTATTGGTATTTATTACGTCATAATAAATAACTGTCTCTACAACTGCCAACAAATAATCTCGACGCCAAAATTAAATATAAATAAATAACTCTAAATAAACTATGGAGACAATATTTGTATTACAATATAAACACCATTATAACTTGCTTTACCAAAGACTATAACAAGATGAACCAATTGCTCTATTTTTAGAGCTTATGTTCTTTTTCCGTGAGCTTCCAATAATGCTGTCGTAAATTACTTCTGCGCTCCTACATTTGTCTAAAATCTAAATGTTTCCGCTGTATACAAATTTCTACTTTAATTTTAATTTTTCATTGAGAAAATCCCAAATCATAGCGATTAAATAAAACGGAAGTGCACATTGCAAATTGGGAATCGGAAATTCCGAAAAGAAGTCATTCGAGTGATCAAATAGAATAAATATTAAAGCAAGCGTTCCATCTTATTACAGTCTTCGGCTTTACGCCTGTAACAAACAACATGTTACTTATAGACAAGCATAGAGGATTGAACTATTATTGGTGCGGCAGTATTACAACAACCGGTGGCAGGAGAAATAATTCTTGGTTAACCCCGATTCCGAAACTCCACACTTCACCGATTTGAGGCCCATGTGTAATGGCAACACTTCGCCGCTTTGAGGCCGATGTGTACATAAGTGCGTGAAAGATGTACAGCTAGACCTTTTATTGAAACTATAATGAACGTTACACTCAACTAATAATCCAAAGATGAGTACATCTAACGTGTGCTCTGCGCTGAACAATAGATCACCCTGGATGAACGCGGGGTTCTCTTTCTATGATTTAGGGTCGGGTTGCGGCGCAGTCGCAGAATGCAACGTCACAAAACAGGACAATAGATTCCCGAGGCGCATTCATTTCCTCTTGTGACAGAGAGAACTTTTCAATAGAGAACCTAAAATAGAATTTCTCAATAGTTGTTGTATTTAAGAATATAAAACTAAAATTCTATCTCACATTAGTCAGACCTATACTAGAATGTGCATCTTTTGTATTGGACCCATCAACTAAAGATAACATTATAAAATAACAACAAATTCAGAAATGTGTTGCAAGGTTCATTACTAGCGAATATTCACAACTGACTCATTGGTTTTGTTGTTGATTATTTGATTAGTCACTTGGATGCTGCTTACGAGTAACCAGTGATGTGTTATTGTTGTACATACGTTCAAGCATTACATTCTTCTTTGAACATACATCGAGTGGCTTGAGTTATTATTATTGTGACCAAGATCCTAGACAAATTTTAATAACATAATACCCGTACAGTCGTAACAAAGTTATATCATTGATTTTAAAAACGAACTTATAAACACATTATTTTAAGATTTCCTTTCGTGAAGTATTTTTAGACTTTTAGACCCCCTACTGTTTGACTTTTATATTAAGTCGATATATACAGCATTTATTTGCTCTGTCTTAGACTTAGATCTTAGTTCGACGTATCGGGCAATGAGAGATCTCCAGTGGGCTCTGTCCGTAGCCGCTGATGTAATGGCATTTGCTCTGTATTATGTTATTTTCCTAAAGTTTTGAGATTATCAATTAGCTGTAGATCTATATATGAACTATATCTATATCTAGAATGTCACCAACGGTATATGCGCTATATCAGCACCATTATTATTAATTATTTATTTATTTATATCTATTGAAGCAAGAAAAAATGTATATACTTATTTAGGCTAGAAAATTGTATCCTTGTTCTTGCATGCAAAAAATGACTCTTTGCTAGTTTTTGTTGCTCAATGTTTTAATGCGTTCTGCTCTTACATTATGTTTGTTAGCAGCGCTATATAAATATAAACTTATTATTATTTTATTATTACAAGGAACAATTAATAACATATAAGATAACAGGATAATAGCCAACAGAAAAATAAATAAATTTAGTTTAAATTCGGTTAAATTTTAAACATGGAAATAATTAGTTGTTTTATTAACGTTTAATTTTAGGATAATACAATTTTATTTCCGACGCTAGTACAGAAAGTGGGCCTACGAAGTTGACTTCAATTAAAGCCAAGTTTAAAAACCAGAATCAGAATGACATGATTAAAAAGTATTCTGACAACAAGAGATACTGATTTTAGACACGACTTTAGTCTCTAGAGAATTGCTAAAATTTAATTTGCTTTTTGTCTTCGCGTCTGCAAATGAATTACTTTGAAAGACAGTTCGTTAAGCTTATTATTTCCCTTGTTTGTTTGTTGACATTTGTTTTTTACTTTAATTTGTGCCGACAATTAATGTTTATTAACGAGTGCACTTTGGTGAACAATATTTGTGACGTTTCCCTCTACCTGTAGGCTATGTGGCCCATGGAGGGCTCTGACCTGGCCTCACCACCTCCTACAGCCCATGGAGGGCTCTGACCTGGCCTCACCACCTCCTACAGCCCATGGAGGGCTCTGGCCTGGCCTCACCACCTCCTATAGCCCATGGAGGGCTCTGGCCTGGCCTCACCACCTCCTACAGCCCATGGAGGGCTCTGGCCTGCCTCACTACCTCCTACAGCCCATGGAGGGCTCTGGCCTGCCTCACTACCTCCTACAGCCCATGGAGGGCTCTGGCCTGCCTCACTACCTCCTACAGCCCATGGAGGGCTCTGGCCTGGCCTCACCACCTCCTACAGCCCATGGAGGGCTCTGGCCTGCCTCACCACCTCCTACAGCCGACGGGGAGGGCTCTGGCCTGGCCTCACCACCTCCTACAGCCCATGGAGGGCTCTGGCCTGCCTCACTACCTCCTACAGCCCATGGCGGGCTCTGGCCTGGCCTCACTACCTCCTACAGCCCATGGAGGGCTCTGGCCTGGCCTCACCACCTCCTACAGCCCATGGAGGGCTCTGGCCTGCCTCACCACCTCCTACAGCCGACGGGGAGGGCTCTGGCCTGCCTCACTACCTCCTACAGCCCATAGAGGGCTCTGGCCTGCCTCACCACCTCCTTCCACTGGGACCTATCAGTTTTCTTGTTCCTGGCCTGTACCCCGATCTGTCTCAGATCCATCTCGACATCGTCCAACCATCTCAGACTGGGTCTGCCTTGAGGTCGTTTTACTCTGGGGGTTCTGAGTATATTTCTTTTGCTCCTCTGCTGTTTGGCATTCGTTCCAGTTTGCCTGTCCAGAGTAGTCTGCCCTTTTTTTTTATATCTCAGTCACTATTGTAGGATTTTCATATAATTCAAAGACCTCTCTATTGGTGCGCATCCTCCATCCATTACCAGCTTTTGTTGGCCCCAAAGTTTTTCTAATGACTTTTCATTCCCCGGTATTGAATATATTTTTTGCGCTTTTTGTGAGAGTCCAGGTCTCACTGCCATAAGTCCAGGTCTCACTGCCATAAGTCCAGGTCTCACTGCCATAAGTCTAGGTCTCACTGCCATAAGTCTAGGTCTCACTGCCATAAGTCCAGGTCTCACTGCCATAAGTCCAGGTCTCACTGCCATAAGTCTAGGTCTCACTGCCATAAGTCCAGGTCTCACTGCCATAAGTCACTACTGGCTTTATTATTGTTTTGTAGATGTTTTTGTGCATGTTTTTCTTGTGAAGTTTTTTATTTCTTGTAGCTACTGTAGTAGTTTTTGTAGCCTGCTGCTATTCTTTCTTTTATTTCTGATAAAATTTCATTTCTTTCAGTGATTTTAGATCCTTAATTAATACTTAAAGTTATTTACTTTTTTTAAATTATGGTTTCCAATTTTGATGAAAGTAATTGAAACTGACACAATTACTTCAGCAACAACAGCAAACTAAGTCATTAAAAATGACAACTGTTACAGTATAGTGGTTCTTAAAATTCTTTAGAGATTTATTGCCTGGGGGGCTCATCATGTTTGTATTGCCTTAAAAAGTAAAGTATCCCGTCAGACCAAATTGACACATAGGCCAGAAACTTGTATTGCCTTAAAAAGTAAAGTATCCCGTCAGACCAAATTGACACATAGGCCAGAAACTTGTATTGCCTTAAAAAGTAAAGTATCCCGTCAGACCAAATTGACACATAGGCCGGAAACTTGTATTGCCTTAAAAAGTAAAGTATCCCGTCAGACCAAATTGACACATAGGCCAGAAACTTGTATTGCCTTAAAAAGTAAAGTATCCCGTCAGACCAAATTGACACATAGGCCAGAAACTTGTATTGCCTTAAAAAGTAAAGTATCCCGTCAGACCAAATTGACAAATAGGCCAGAAACTTGTATTGTCTTAAAAAGTAAAGTATCCCGTCAGACCAAATTGACACATAGGCCAGAAACTTGTATTGCCTTAAAAAGTAAAGTATCCCGTCAGACCAAATTGACACATAGGCCAGAAACTTGTATTGCCTTAAAAAGTAAAGTATCCCGTCAGACCAAATTGACATAAAGGCCAGAAACTTGTATTGCCTTAAAAAGTAAAGTATCCCGTCAGACCAAATTGACACATAGGCCAGAAACTTGTATTGCCTTAAAAAGTAAAGTATCCCGTCAGACCAAATTGACACATAGGCCAGAAACTTGTATTGCCTTGCTATGCGTTTAAAAAAATTACGATGAAATCTACAAATCCACAGCCTGTATTCTTAAATGAAACCTGTTTTTCTAACAAACAATAATTGTTTTATAGAAGTAAACGTTTTAATTATAATTATAAATGTTCAATTGCATTGATGCATTAGCATCAGCCTTGCCCAAACCAGTTCTGCTATGGATGGTTTCAGTTTCGGACTTGTCGGTTTTTTTTTCGCATTTAATTTGTTTCTGTATTTTGTTTTGATAGAAAGTAGTGTGTGGAGGGCGTCTCACGCTCATAGATGGATGCAAATGGAATCAGCACATTTAAAGCCTCGTCTGAGGCCGGCTGGTCTTGTGGTTAGTACACCGGACTGTCAACTAAACGTCACGTGATCTAGCCCTGCCGCCGACCAATCCCTGCCGCCGACCAATCACTGCCGCCCAGCAGGAATTTTAAGCCTAGAACTTATACATTTGTATACAAAAAAGTCTGTCTTTTCTATGGTTCATATTGTTTCTGGAAATTTATCTCAGAAAAGAGATTTTTTCCCGAATGGCATATCAGGATATGGAATGGGTTGCCTGAACAAAGGAAAGATATATTTCTAACATATATGTATCCAAAGTCAAACCCACGTATACCCACCCACACACCCATGAGCTCAATCTAAATATAGTAACAACTCATGCTATGTCATTACGAAAAAATCTCGTTGAACCTTTCAGTTCTGAGAATAATAAAGAACTTTGAGCCGTTAAGAAAAACGACAACAACAACAGGAATATTAACAACATCAACAATCTAGTTGAAAATTAGTCAAGGTAAGTAAAGGGCAACTAATTTTCAAAAGTAATTTACTTACAAAACAAAAATATCACAACTGAAAAAGTCTAGACAATTGGTAATAAGGAAAGAGAGTTCAAAATATTTTTTCAATTACCGGAAACTTTAAATGTCAAAGCGAAACTGAATATTTGTTAAAACACAATAACAACCTGTTACAATGCTCAGACAAGGAAATAACCACTTTCCTTATCCCTTATTCGAAAACAAATGCATATAAGCAGGCCTACTATTTCTTCCCGAGTGGCATCCGTGGAATGGAATGGGTTGCTTGAACAAACCAGATTAACCAGTAACCTAACATCATTTAAAACACTAATAAAAATGCAAGACTAGAGTCAGACCACGAATGAGCTTTGGACGCAATAATCTTCTTTATAGAAGGAGCGTCTGTATTACATAAGATAAGTTAATGCTTCATTTATTTTATTTGTCCTATGTTTGTAAAGTTTTAAATCTTCAATTAGTTTTATTCTTAGCCTAGAGATTACATCCGTACTCTTAGTTGTATGTTAAATGCGCTCTGGGCCTGCATTATGTTTGTTGGCAACGCTATACAAATATTATTATTACTAGTGGTTATGCCCGTCAAAATGACGGAGAAACGAACGATTACAATGTGTTTCGTTAAAAGAGCAAGAAAAGAAAAGCAGAAAAGAAAAAAAAACTAACACAATTACAATCAAAACTGTATTGAGAACGTATCTTTCGGTAGTAATTGTAATTTTTTTTTATTAAAAGCAGTTCAAAGGGAGATCATTTTTCTGAAATGGTGCTCGGTTTAGAACCTTAACATACGGCGATTATCAATAGTTCTAAGTTAAAAAAAAATAATTAAGAATTACGCAATATTGTTTATATAATAAAAAAATAATTTTGGAATACGTTTCCAATGTAAACATTTTACTTTTGACCCGATTAGGTCAAACGGTTTAGAAGCTAAAAACAAACCCAAGGTAATTATATATATATATATATATATATATATATATATATATATATATATATATATATATATATATATATATATATATATTTATTTATTTATTATAAAAACTTCATAAGTTTCTTGTTATAAAATTATATAGTAAAAAATAAAGATACATGTTTTAAACAATATGAAATGTCAAATAGGAATGCTACTTACTGTATAATCCATTTTGGTTTATGGAGAAAACTTTAGGAAAAAGTTATTACTGTTTGTGTTTTGTTAGATTTTAGGTTGTAGTTTTTTTTTATATAAGTTTTTTTGGGCTATGTCTGGCCACTGCGACAAAATACAGAAGAGTCGAACACAATTTCTCACTGCGCCATTCGCCAGACTTCAGATAATATAGTCAATGGCGAAGCCTTGGGTAGGCGGGAAAATTGGAATCGCATACGACGGCAGGTGACAGAGAGAGAGAGAGAGAGAGAGAGAGTGAGGGGACGTTTGTGTGGGGGGAGGGTAGGGAGTGGGGGAGAGAAAGTGAAGACAAGATCTGGCGACAGAATCTGGTGTTGTCATAGACGCCCAGCGCAGACATTTTGTTGCTGTTTTTGTTTTTGGTGTGGTTGTTGTTGCTGAGAAATTGAACGAATTTGATTGGCCGAAGACGACGACTGATCCTTTGCGGTTTTTTTTTTCGTATGTCGCTGTTGTCGCATAGATTTGGACTTGAGCTACTATGGGATTACGGCGCCGGGGAAATGACTTTCTTAAAGCAATGTTCCTAAAAGGAACATAGATATACACAGACTCCCAGGGTCCATGATTCTATCGCCTCTTTCTCTATTTCAGATACTGTCTATGGTTTGATAATCAGCTTTTTTGAATCATAACGTTAAAGTGGCATTTCTTAACAATCTATTAATCAATCTAACAACAATCTATGCTGTGATTTTTCGCTATAAAATTGTCCCCTAAATACATTTTATTTAAATATTTTACTTAATTAATAATCTATTTCTACTTAGAAATACAATACAATAACAATCTGTTACAATGCTCAGATAAACATTAGGACGAAAACACTTTTCTTATTCCTTATGCGAGAACAAATGCTTATGAGTACTCTTTCTTCCCGAGTGGAATCCGTGCCATGGAATGGGTTGCCTGAACAAACCAGTAACTTCTCTCTCTATCCCTCTTTCTATCCCTCTCTTTTTTTCTCTCCCTCTTTGAACCTTTCCTCTTTCTCTCTTTTCCTCTTTCTTTCATTTTCTTACTCTCTTTCTCTCTCTTTCTCACTCCCCCTTTCTCTACATATTAGATATTCTGCGATAACTCCATGAAATTCAAGTTTGCTGATAAATTATATATGATCTGTATGCGGAGACAACATTTGTCAGAAGAGAGAAAACCTGGACTGTGACCCCCGGGGAGTGGGGGTGGGGGTGGGGGGCTTCTTTGCCTGAGATTGATCTATGCGCCTCTTCATTATCTAGAAACGGCTGGATGGGGCGATGGTTGTGTCATGCATAGTTGATCATAATAGCAGTCAGAACTCTCGTTAGCTTTGTTCGTCTAATTACGGTTATGTCTTAACTCTCTCCATGATGGATGACACCAAGAATATAACAAAATACTGTATGGTGCGGCTACTGGACATGGAATGGGTTGCCTGTACAAACAACTTAAAATCAATTACTAGCCACATCAAACCCTATATAAGTGTAGCACGGAGCAATCTTATGTATAAAAAGAGCTATGTGAAACGTTCTTGAAAATATCTACTATTCAATTATGGGGCACGGTGCACGTTCGGCTGGCACACATGAGGTCCTGGGTTCGAATTCTGGTGAAGGCTAGGATATTTGACCGGGTCTCGAAGGTGTCTCTAACTCTACCCAGATCTGATGGGTACCTGTTTTTAGTTTGTGGTAAAGTGAAGGCGGCTGGGCATTGTGCTGGCCACACATCCCCTCGTATGCCGTGGCCACATAAACTGGTGAACGCTGCTTCACCGGTCCTATGATCAATTTGGTCCGACTTACTTACTATTCTAGTAACATGGCAACTATGTATTGTTATTAAGCCGTCTGACACGCGTGCCGTATGTTGCCGACTCCTACAAAAGTCCTCTATTAATTAGTTTCACTGGAACAAACCATACTCGTAGTGGCCAGCACAGTTTCCAGAGGATTCTACTTTCACCCAATTGATGTCTGATACACACCCTAGGTTGCTTAGAAGTTTTTTTTTCGGGTGGGGGGGGGGGGGGGGGGAGCCTCCGGACAAGGGGTATTATACAGTCTTTCTTAAGGATTTAAACCCCTTTCTTCCAGAAAAGCAATACAACTGCATAAAACAAATGCGTATAAGTACGCTTTCTTCCTGAATGACATTCGGGCATGGAATGGGTTGCTTGATTAGAAAACAACAACCGGAAAACCAGTAACTTTACATCGTTTAAAACACTATTCGAAATTCAAGACTAGACCCAGGCTACGGACGAGCGTAGGACGCAACAATCTTCTTTATAGAAGAAGCGTCTGTAAGATAACTGTTAACTCAGATTGACACAATCTATAAACAAAAGTGCATTAACATTCAACTTAAATTAAAAATCTCTTTATATAACTATCAATAAAGCGCCTCCCACTACTGAATAAAGCGCCTCCCACTACTCAATAAAGCGCCTCCCACTACTTAATAAAGCGCCTCCCACTACTTAATAAAGCGCCTCCCACTACTTAATAAAGCGCCTCCCACTACTTAATAAAGCGCCTCCCACTACTTAATAAAGCGCCTCCCACTACATAAGAAAGCGCCTCCCACTACTTAATAAAGCGCCTCCCACTACTAAATAAAGCGCCTCCCACTACTTAATGAAGCGCCTCCCACTACTTAATAAAGCGCCTCCCACTACTTAATAAAGCGCCTCTTACTACTTAATATAGCGCCTCTCACTACTTAATATAGCGCCTCCCACTACTTAATAAAGCGCCTCCCACTACTTAGTAAAGCGCATCCCACTACTTAATAAAGCGCCTCCCACTACTTAATCAAGCGCCTCCCACTACTTAATAAAGCGCCTCCCACTACTTAATAAAGCGCCTCCCACTACTTAATAAAGCGCCTCCCACTAATTAATAAAGCGCCTCTTACTACTTAATATAGCGCCTCTCACTACTTAATATAGCGCCTCCCACTACTTAATAAAGCGCCTCCCACTACTGAATAAAGCGCCTCCCACTACTCAATAAAGCGCCTCCCACTACTTAATAAAGCGCCTCCCACTACTTAATAAAGCGCCTCCCACTACTTAATAAAGCGCCTCCCACTAATTAATAAAGCGCCTCCCACTACTTAATAAAGCGCATCCCACTACTTAATAAAGCGCCTCCCACTACTCAATAAAGCGCCTCCCACTACTTAATACAGCGCCATCCACTACTTAGTAAAGCACCTCCCACTACTTAGTAAAGCGCCTCCCACTACTTAATAAAGCGCCTCCCACTTCTTAATAAAGCGCCTCCCACTACTTAATAAAGCGCCTCCCACTACTTAATACAGCGCCTTCTACTACTTAGTAAAGCGCCTCCCACTACATAATAAAGCGCCTCCCACTACTTAATAAAGCGCCTCCCACTACTTAATAAAGCGCCTCCCACTACTTAATAAAGCGCCTCCCACTACTTAATAAGGCGCCTCCCACTACTTAATGCAGCGCCTTCCACTACTTAGTAAAGCGCCCCCCACTACTTAATAAAGCGCCTCCCACTACTTAATAATGCGCCTCCCACTACTTAATACAGCGCCTTCCACTACTTAGTAAAGCGCCTCCCACTACTTAATAAAGCGCCTCCCACTACTTAATAAAGCAATTCTCATCTAGAAATTACTTTACATTATTTATTTTTTACATCAAACACTTAAATAATGTCACGTTAAAATAATGTCACGTTAAAATAATGTCACGTTAAAATAATATCACGTTAAAATAATGTCACGTTAAAATAATGTCACGTTTAAATAATGTCACGTTTAAATAATGTCACGTTAAAATAATGTCACGCTAAAAAATGTCACGTATAAATAATGTCACGTTAAAACTATTTAGGTCAGTATGAGTATCATTTAACACAACAGTAACATACACACAGAACCCCAGAAGAAAACGACCTAATGGCCGACTCCCCAGACTGAAATGGTTGGACGATGTCGAGAGAGATCTGCGACAGATCGGAGTCCAGGCCTGGAAAAAGAAGACAATAGATAGGTCCAAGTGGAAGGAGGTGGTGAGGGCAGGCCAGACTCCTCCATGGGCTGTAGCGCCAAAGATGATGATGAAAAAGCATCGTTTACCTTTTTTTTGTATACAAAATCAAATAAAACAAATACATAACAAAACGCTAATCAGTAGCACTGGTGATAAATCATTTTGCACTTTAATTCCACAATTAATTAATTAAAAAACACATTTAAAAAAGCAAACTTATTGTCATGGAATTGTATAAAGTCCAATAATAACTTTTTTTAAAGCATTGTTGTTTTTTTTTTTTTTTCTAAATCAGGTTTGTCTATCTCGTGTCACATTAACAAACAAAGTGAATCTGCATCGCATCTTGAAACTATGGTAAATTAAACCATTAAATAATTTAAACATAAACATTTATTTTTGTTTTTAATTTTTTTAATGAAACCTCTGCATCTAAATATTCCTATTTTAATTTTTTTAATATTACAGTAAAAGTTATTTTTAGATGTAAAATAGAAGACTGGTGTTTTACTTATGTTAATTGACTGATTAACAATATCCATTTTAATAGCAACTTATCATATCTCCCCAATTCTAAAGGATATCCACTGGATTCGTGGGTGTCTCTGAGTCTACCCAGCTCTGATGGGTACCTGACAATAGTTGTTGTAAATTAAAGGCGGCTGGGCATTGTGGTGTTCATACAATCTCCTAGTATGCCGTGGCCACAGAAACTGGTGTACGCTGCTTTACCGGCCCTATGGATCAATTTGGGATACTTGACTTTTTTACTCAGACAATATAAACAATGCCTGTCCCACCACTCCAGTCTCAGTGCTTAAAAAAGCGGATGAAAATATATCATTAACGACTGTTTAGTTTCCTTTTAACTGGTGGCCTTCAGGATTCAAAGTCCATAGGACTCAGCTTAGTTGACCTATATTATGTCATTTCAACTCGAAACAAATATAAATACCCCAACTAACATTAATCTTTACTGAACTTGTCTAAGAATAAGGTTTATGAGTTGGCACACGTCAATCTAAAATATATAATCTCTAAGAAAATGATAAATATAATTTTAATATCGAGAAGTGAGGATAAAGTAACCTTACAAAAACGTACAGGGTTTAGAGGCTTTTTATTTCTTCATAAATCTAAATACAGCCAATGGATGAGACGGAAAGACAACCGCGCCGACCAATGAATCACAGCGTAACATATTCAATTTTCTCGCTGACAACTCAGAGACTGTGGAAGAAATCGATCTCGTTTAGTCACGGTACGAACTGATGGAACTATGTCTTGGAACTCTAGACTTTAAGTACTTACTTACTTACTTTATTGTAGAAAAACAAAATATATTTTATTGGCATTGTTTCAGAAAATTCAGAAAAAAGTTATATTTCAACGATGTAGACCAGGGGTTGGCAACCTTTTGATAATAATGTGCCCAAGTAGGAATTTCTAATTCATTCAGCGTGCCGAAAGCCTAAACTGTCATCCTGTTCTAGCACTCAATTTCTTGTAGAAAAGACATTAATTGCAATTTTGGAGGTCTTCCGCGTGCCATCGTCTGGCACGCGTGCCGTAGGTTGCCGACCCCTTGTGTAGACGATCTAAACCGCGCCTTGCGAAAATGTTGTAGAGATAATGCACCGACCTCTGAGAGAACGGGCGATGGGGAAGGGAACCAAACTCCTGTAGTCAAAACTAACTCGAAGTGTTTGAAATTTTTTTTATTATTATTATTCCCTCCCAATTGTAAGTTTTATTTAGAAAATAGCTAGGTGGGAACTCTCAGTTTGAGGGTGGGGGGGGGGGGAGGGGGACACATATAATTTAGTCAATTTATGTAATCCCGTCGGACCAAATGGATAAACAGTGAATGTGAAACATCATTCCGCGGCACACTAGGTGATTGTGTGGCCAGCACAATGATCCGCCGCTTTTACTTTGCCAAACAACTAATGTCAAGTAACCCATCAGAGCTGGGGGGAGATTTAAGGACACCCTTCAGACGTGTGACGAAAATTGCTGGTCACCAGATTCAAACCTCGGAGCTTTAGTTCGCCAGCCTAATGCGCTGCGGGTCAGACAATATTTTACCCCCTTCAAAATTAACATTATGTGTTCGAACAAAAATAAACTTTAGCATCTACCAATGATAGGCTTTATTTACCGTGGAAAACATTTTAGCGTTCACCCTGGCACCTTTTGGTACGCTAATCGAGCGCGATGCCCCGCTAGACCCGCTTGTCCCAATAAGCTATGGAACAAAATTATGGACATTCGCATCATAAAAAAAAATGAATTATGATGATGTAAGATACAAAAACTATGCAGAGAGGTTGAACATTTTGGTAGCCAAATGCGACTCATGGCGCTAAATGGACTAAGTTAACTACGTAGATAAAGAACTTTTGAAGGAGATGTAGCAATAAAATTCTAGAGGGAAATGACCAAAGGTCAGCGGTCAGACCCAGGGTTGAGGCGGATGGATGATTGGGGAGACGGAGAGATTGATCTATGACAGATCGAATCCAATCATAGAAGAAGTAGAACATCAGATAGATCTTTTGGGAGGGGGGGGGGAGAATGAGTTGGGGGGAGAATGAGTTGGGGGCGGCCATGAGCCCTCAACAAACTGAAGCTCCATATTGAAAAACAAATATGTCAACAAAATTATGTGTTTCTAATTTTAGAAAAAGACTTTTGATAAAGCGGCCAGAGCAGAGTTCCATCCTTCAGTTTGTTATGCATTAAAAGTGGAAATTGAAATCCACCGTTATATTATGTAACGCGCGCTTATGCTGCAGATTGTTTAGGTTTTAGTACTCTGAGTCACACAGGGTCTTGCGTATCTAACAACAGTAGCAGCAAAGTAAAAGCGGCTGCATTGGTGATACCCACATAATCCCATAGCATACCGTCGTGACGGAAACTCCTGAACGCCGCTTGACAAGCTAGCCTATATAGATAACATTAAATCTACGCATTAAATCTACGGGAATACTTACTATTTCTATTAACCATTACTTTGTTGTTCATACGTATTAGCATAGACTATAATATTATAGTCTATAGTATTAGCCTTCATGTAATCATGTCACTGATGTATAAAAAAGAATGAATTGCGCCTCCATTATAAATTTGTATGCTCAAATTGAGGCCATAATTAATTACACAGTCTACACTATTCACTTATCCATGTAAGCGAGTGATAGGAATAAAACACTTATAATCAGAACACATCTATTGTGCATGTGCAATCAGGTGACAAAAAGAACGTGTTGTTTGTTTACTTTGTCTAGTGGTGACAAATGACAGCCGTATTACTACTGGCTTAAGAAATAATACAAAGCTATAGAACCTGTTAGATAGATAGATAAATAGGTATAAAGATAGATTAATTAATGGGCCTATAAAGATAGATGTATAGATAAATAGCTAGATAGATAGATAGGTTGATTAATTATATATAAACAGATATATAGCTATATATATATCTGATATATATATATATATATAAACAGATATATTTAATGATACAAAATTGATTAGAGTTTAAATAATGTCAAATGATATAAAGTGCAGAGCTATAAACTATATTTAACTCACTGAGCTATATATTTTCATGGAGTGCTCAATCACTTAAAATAAAGCATATAGTTCAGTGAGTGAACTCACTTATGAAAAGAACAAAATAAAGCATGCACTGTTGATCTCTGAACTAATTCACAAAGCTTAATGCTTGCATTAACCCTTACAGTCCCGGGCGCGTATATAGCGGAACTGAAGGCAGCATAGATAGAAGTAGGTCAGGGAGGGAAGGGTTAATTTCTACTGTATTCATTACTGTCACGCTAAGAGCAAAGGCTATTATGTTTTAATGTAACAATGTTAATGTATTTGAATATAAACTGTTTCCTAAATGCTCTGTATAAATGTGTCATTTGTGATTTAGTTACCTGTATCTTATGTCATATATATTACCGACGCTCCTTCTATAAAGAAGATTATTGCGTCCTACGCTCATCCGTGGTCCGAGTCTAGTCTTGCATCTTTATTAATGCTTTTAATGATGTTAAGTTACGGTTTTCCTGGTTTATTCAGGGCAAACCCTTTCCATGCTCGAATGCCACTCGGGAAGAAAAAGTACTTGTATGCATTTGTTCTCGCATAAGGGATAAGGAAAGTGTTTTTGTCTTTATGTTTATCTGAGCAATGCAACAGGTTGAAAATGTGTTTTTTCTAAATTAGAATTTAATGCCTTATGTATTATTATTACTCCCTTTCGTCCTCTAGTGTTTTTCTAGTCCCCTAGTACTTTTGCTTTATTTTGTAGGGAAGCTGACTATTTCAACACCGACGAAGAGCATACGACGTGAAAATATCAGGAAAGGTGTATGCTAATATCATGATACAGGAAGTAATCTTAACGACATATTACTCTCTTTATCACTCCGATAGACAAAAAAAGGAAAAGACAAAACTCTGTGTTTGACACGCAAACTTGCCCTCAGTAAACGCCGGGAATGGAATATGTTCGAAGACAGACAGACCGACTGATAGATACCTAGTTAAATAGATGATCAAGATTTAATGGATAAACGGATATATAATATTTATATATTTAGATATATTGATACATAAATATATACATATTTAAATGATACTAGTATGACGAATAGTAGAAAAATGATAGAGAGATATATGGAGATAGAAAGGCCTATATAGAGAGATATATGGATACATAGATAGATAGAGAGAGATGGATAGATAGATAGTTATATAGCTAGGTAGATAGCTAGGTAGATATAAAGATAGATAAGTAAATAGACAGAGAGAGAGAAAGAAAGATAAGAGGCTAGCTGGGTAGAAATATAGGTATATATATATATATATATTTATATATATATATATAGAGAGAGAGTGATAAATAGATAAGCAAATAGATATATAGATAGAGCCTCTTTAGATATCGTTAACTTTGCAGTCGTTAAGAATGTTGTAGTAAGTTCCATTCAAATATTACAGAAGGAAGATTATGCCATCTGTGATATTAGTCTCTGCCAGTGTGTCAAATGAACTAGCAGTAAAAAAGAAAGAGACTGGTGACAATGATGACAAGGCTTGTGGCATGGTTTAATTGTAATGTCATCTCGGATGACAGGACGTGCTCATGCCTCTGACAGACAAACTGTCATTATCTTCAATCCACGGTTCTCACAATTTTCAAATATACTACCCCTAAAGAAAATATTTCTGTGGTTATATGGTATAAAAAAGGTTATATTTTGCTTATAAGTAATTGCAATTAGTTTGAAGTATAATTTCTTATAATATACAGAGACTTATGTTATACTGAAGATTACTGAAACCTACGCTTATCCGTGGCTTTAAATTTTGCATTTATAATTAGCATGTGTAAATGATGTTAACTTGTTGTTATCCAGACATGTTCAGAAAAACCCATTCCTTGTACGAACGCCACTTTGTATATATATATAGAAAGAGAAAAAAAGCGTTAATTATCTTTTACATTACAGACCTCCCCCCCTTCCAGTAGAATATTATTGCGTCCTACATACATCCGTGGTATGAGTCTAGTCCTGCATTTCTATTAGCGGGCTTTCCTGGTTTGTTCAGGCAACCCATCCCATGTCCAGATGTCACTCGGGAAGAAAAATTACTTATATACATTTGTTCTCGCATAAGGCATAAGGAAAATATTTTTGTCTTTATGCAACATAGACAAATGTAAAGCTATTGGGGACCCGCATTTTATAAATAACAGTATGTCCTACTTGTTTGCAGCAACCTTTCACATTTAGTAACTATTAATTATTTATTGATTATTAAACATTATAAATAACCCATTATTGCAAATTGTATTTTATGTATAACACTTGTGCATTATATTTTACTATAGAGAATTAGAAAGAGATATTATCACAAATTTTGAAACAAACATAACAGTATAGAGATTTTCTGTAAAATAAAAGCGAAGTAAAATATTTGTATTTCTAAATGCTTTCCTGGGCCGCATAATATATCTTATCGGGTCGCATGCGACCAGCGGGCCTTCGTAGTTTTCCCACCCTGGCTTAAACTATGATGTCCACTTGTAATAAAGTACAACATTTCTTTCCTAACTTTCCTATCACATGTAACCCCTGACCCCCCGCAGATTGTAAAGTTTGGAACCATTGGTAAAGATAAAGGAAATTGTCTCTAATTGGGCTAGTTTATGCTTTGGGGCGATCCCCCGCTCTCAAACTGGATTCTGGAACGGAAGTTGCTCCGATTCACACAACATTGTAAGAGCAATCATTGGATTGGTTGTAATTAACCCATGCCACCAGCCAATGCTTTTATTCCTTTTTTTTTTATTTGAAAAAGAACTTTGGTCGCGTTTGGGATCAAACTACGGAGTTTCAATTTGGTCAATTATTCAGAAAACAAAAGAACATTAATGCAAAATATGATGAAGTTTATGTGAACAAGTAGTGTCGAGGCACGAAGAGCGATAACCTAAATAGAAGGGCCATAACTCGACTAAAGAAATGATAAATAAACTAATTGGCCATAACTCGAGTAAAGAAATTATACATAAATTCCTTGTAATTATTGTCAACTAACACTTCAAATCGGTCAGCGATATGTTTGTCAAATATTTTATTCGAAACTTTATTCAGTTAGAGCAGCGGTTCCCAAACTGGGGGGGGGGGGGGGCGCAACCCCCTTGGGGGTCGAATGACCTTTTCACGGGGGTCGCCAAAGACCTTTGTGTGTGTGTGTGTGTGTGTGCATGTGTGTGTGTTCAGTTATTGCGCTGTGCCGGGCCCATAAGAGTTTATCTTTGTAATATTATTTGTAAGATCAATACTGAAGTTTAGGAAAAGGTACACTAATTTAAATTAAAAACTGTACTTGAATAAAGTTTGTGAATAGGCCTGCAAGGCTGTGAATGATATGATTACATTCTAATGGTAAATCTTATGACAATGTGATAAAATGATCCACAGACCTTTTAAAATATTCCTGATTTCTATAAACGTATGTAATGCAAATAAATCATCTAAATATGACTTGTGTTGGATAAAGTAGACCAGGAGAATGACAAAGTATATGAGAATAAAAAAAGTGCTGGTTCGATCCTTCTTTCCGTGTTCTTTGCAAAACATGACATTTAAGCAGACAAACATGACATTTAAGCAGACAAACATGACATTTAGGCAGACAAACATGACATTTAAGCAGACAAACATGACATTTAAGCAGACAAACATGACATTTAAGCAGACAAACATGACATTTAAGCAGACAAACATGACATTTAAGCAGACAAACATGACATTTAAGCAGACAAACATGACATTTAAGCAGACAAACATGACATTTAAGCAGACAAACATGACATTTAAGCAGATAAACATGACATTTAAGCAGGCAAACATGACATTTAAGCAGGCAAACATGACATTTAAGCAGACAAAATGATTACGATGATAAATTCTGTGAAATAACCCTTTCACTTGCTAGCAGCCGAAATTTCATGGTACTTTCCAAATCTACCTGACACCACATATCTATGTACTTGCCAGAAACCAATTTGCATTCAAAGATTTTCATATGAAAGCACAAAGGAGTTCATTGAGCGAATTAACAACGATGCAAACAGAACTGATTTCTCTATAATGCCAGGTACACAATTCTGCATCAAATGTTTGCAGTCATAAACTATTTTGGCTGAGATTGTGTTGCGCCATTTTCTTCCATTTCCAACAAAATATCTTAGTAAACATGCTTTTCCACCTTGTTGGTTATCAAGTCTAAGCACTGTAGACTTATTGTTGGACATGCTCTGCTTGTAAAGACTGTCCCGAGAATGTCTGAACCGATAAGAAATACGCAATGTCAACCATCACAATAGCTGACGTTCGTGTTGTAAGTAGATAATATATAGGCTTAAGCCTAAACCGGTATCTTGCAATATTTAATTGCATGTGTTTTTATGTTTTCTTTTTTTTTTAATGATTAATCGCTTTGCTTTAATTAAGTTCATTTTGCGACAGTAAAAATACATCCTGCACATTAGATATTTACATTAAAATTCATAACAGTCGCAAAATGCAGTAACAAAATAGGGACGAAATTATTTATTATTATTCATTTTTTATTTATTTTTTTATATTTTTTTTTATTTTTTGGGGGGGGGGGGGGGGGGTCGCAAAAGCATGGAAAACTGTATAAAGGGGTCGCGGCCTAAAAAAAATTTGGGTACCACTGAGTTTGAATAACTAGGCAATCAATCGCTCTATGACCTACATTAATCTACAAAGGCCTATGACCATTATTTTGGAATTTTCCCTTTTTTTACAAGCCGAACTTTTCATTGTTATGTTTCATGTACTTTTAAAATCCATTGACGACTGTTAAAAATTCTACGCTGGGCATGGCCACAAACAACAGCTTGCCAGACATTTTGATCTAGTTTCTCGGGATGGCTTTCGCCACACCGGCACCCCCCCCCCCACACACACACACACCGGCACCCCCCCCCACACACACACCATAATTTCGCGCCATCCATCCTGATATCTGCTTCCAGATCACATCTTGGAGATTCTTATTTGCCAGACTTCTTTTTCTTTTGTCTTGTAATTTCATTTTTTATATATATTTTTTTTTACGTAACATAAGAGCTTGTCCCAGACGTTAATACACAGCGAGTTTGTTGGCCTACAGACTTTTGATGTTAAAAACGGATTCCTCATAACTAATCTTGTAGCCATTGTAAATTTCTAAAAGACCAGAACTGGCTGTCGATGTTGAAATCAATTGTCAAACAGCACCAAAAGCATGGTTTTTATTTACGAAAATGGCGGTAAATTTCACCGGAAGTTCACGCTCATCCCAGTTCAAAAGGTCACACCTAATTAAGACTTGTCAATTATACATAATAATATGTGATTCTTCACGTCTGACATACACAATCCATCATTTTCTTTTGGCAACATCTTTTGGAAATGAAATAAAATTTAATCCACTATATATTTGTGTACAACCAGTAACACAACACACAGACATGTTTTGAATAAAAAGATCGAATGGGACAGGAAATGTTTATCTCTATGACTTTTTATGCATGCATAATCGTTAAGACCAGTCAATTACCTAGTTGTAGGATCTAGCGTCTATAAATATATTGACAGATATAGCCCAGGCCACTTGCAATGGATGGTCTCACAATATGTCGAGTTACTCAAGTTTACATATTTGAAATGCAATCCGTATTTATTTATTTATTTTTGGTGGGCTGTGTTGGGGAAGTAAGTGTTACTGTATTGTTCTTTATTATTATTATTACTTCAGAGGCGTGTAATATTATATCCTGAATAATGGTAACATAAATACTTGAGCACACATTGGTTCCATTCAGATGAGAAGTTTATTATACACAAAACATCAATGGACTAAGCACATGGTTCACAAATTATTTCTTATACATAAATTGTCAATTGAATCATAAAATCTTCATGACAGCTTTCTTCATATATAATCATATATTTATCGACAAGTCTTAATTAGGCGTGACCTTTTGAACTGGGGTGATAAATAAATAAATAAATAATAACGGTGCTTATATAGCGCATATCCCGTTGGTGACAGTTCTATGCGCAGACGACAGTTACAGAATACAGACAGACAACGAAATATATAGTAATACGCTAATTCTGCTGACGAAATAGGTGAGTCTTCAGCCGGCTCCTGAAGGTGTCATAGAACTTCCGGTTCTATTTTTAAATGTTTAATTATTTTAGGCATTTCCGTAAACAAAAAAGCATGCTTTTGCTGGTTATTGACAGTTGATTTCAACCTCGACGGCTAGTTCTAGTCTTTTAGAATTATACAAAGGATACAATATTTGTTATGAGGAATCCGTTTTTAACATCAAAAGTGAGTAGGCGATAATTAATACTCAAGTGTTAGTCGCATGTAGCTTGTTTATAAAATAAATTAGTCAAGAGTTACGTTTTCTTGGTTACTGAAAAACAAAATTCGTAGATTCATAAAAAAAAATAACAAAAATTCTTTTGCATTAAGCAATAAGTTTCATATTATAAAAAGGTGATTATTCCTTTCTGACTTTAACAATGCATTGTTTTCTTTTGTAAACATGTTTTGGAAATGAAAGAAATTTTAATCCCCAACAAATGTTCGTACAACCAGTAACCCAGCACACAGACATGTTTCGATTAAGATGATCGAATTCGACCGGAAATGTTTTTTCTTGTGAACTTTTATGTATGCAAACACGTTAAGACTTGTCAATTATAACTTGAGCACTTTATCTAGCTCCTTATTGGATTCTTTATTTATTTAAACACTACTCAAAGTCCACACTTTAGACTTGAATCAACTTAAGTTTAACACATCTAGTTCAACAGAACTTATATAAAACTCAACCTTCTATCTCAAGAATCCAACATGTACTAAACTTTTACCCTATCATTCTCTCCCTTGTCAACTCTGGATCACTCATACAAAATCATGATGTTCTTACATACTTCTTTTGCACACTTCACTACTGTTTGTTTATTTAGGGAAAAACTTCACTCACTCATTGAACTATTTAACATCATGTTGCAGTGAATAAAACTGAATTGTAACAGTAAGCTTGGGTGGAAACCGATCTTATATGTCTCAAAGAAAAACCAGATAAGCCTGTTGGGTACCTGACTTTAGTTGGAGCAGAGTAAAGGCGGGTGGGCATTGTGCTGGACACAAAATCACCTAGTATGCCGTGGTAACAGAAACTGGTGAACGCTGCTTAACCGGTCCTCATGGATCAATTGGGGTCCGGCGGGATACTTTACGTTTACTTTCAACTGGTTTAGGGTACCAGTAGTTTAATGAGCATAATAAAACAAGAAGTTCAATTACGGTGACGTCAGTTCCGCTTACACAGAAACTGAAAGTAGAAAGAACCAATCTAATTTTCTCGCATCGAAAATTCCCGAATGGTACATCCAATTTGTTTTTACACAAAAAAACATTTTCTTCTAACAAAATGAAAGAACTTTAATTGAATGATTTTTCAATTCAATGAAATGTCCCTTTCTCCGTCAAGGACTTTGGTTTTATTGTAGAATGAAAGAAGTCCTTCTATTAACCCTTACAGTCCCGGGCGCGTATATAGCGGAACTGAAGGCAGCATAGATAGAAGTAGGTCGGTACGGGAAGGGTTAAAACAAAAGGTGGAGATTGTGATAAAGCCAGTACCAGTCGTTGATTGAGACAGAAAAAAAAAAAAGAATATTCTAACTGTTTGTAAATCAACTGACGTCTGCATGTCGTAAAGCGACTTCCCGCTAATGGAAACTTTCTGCTAGCAAGAAATTGGTACCAGCTTCCACAAAATAAAAAAAATATGTAAAAAAAAGCAAGCCATTGGCGTAGATGGAGCACCTTTGGTGGAGGGGCCACTTGTTGGGCAAATTGTGGATGTAAAGTAAATTTAGGATCAAATTGATCATAGGGGCGGTGAAGCAGCGTTCACCAGTTTCTGTGGCCACGGCAAACTAGGGGATTATGTAGCCAGCGCAATGCACAGCCGCCTTTACTTTTCTCAACTAATGTCAGGTACCCATCACTTCTGGTTAGACTAAAGGACACCATTAAGTCCAGGGAAAAAATTCTAGCCTTCACCAGGATTCGAACCCAGGACCTTCGGTACGCCAGTCTTATATAAGATAAAATAAAGCTTACAAAGACAAGTATAAGAAGCGCTAGATGTCTAATTAAGAAATGTAATCTTGAATTAATTAGTTTACGTCTTTAGTCTCGCTACATCTTCACAACTGTCTACGTCAACGCCTCTGGTCCTCACCAAGCCGTGTGTGGCACTGACCTATGGACACAATGGCGTATGTGGTGGGAAGGTCATAGTGATCCATGACCTATGACCAATGCTTTTTGTTTTTTTACTCACAAGATTAGTAGTTCTATAAATAGATCCACAGGCGGAGTGCTTGACCCAATTTCCTTTTTTTAAAAAAAAACAACGAATGATAGAGAAGTTGAGAAGAGGTTGGGGGGGGAATGGGGGGGGGGGAGACAGGGGCGTCTGCCGCCGTTTGAGATTCTCCCATGATGAGTGGCTGACGTAGGGTGGAAGGGGGGAAAGGGGGATAATGGGTGGGAGCAGCCGCGGCAGTAAATTGATGGAGACACTGGCCGTGACCAAGATGGCGGCTTGGCTCGTCAAAGGTGCGTAAACATAGAAGAGTGTGAAGACAGCCGAGACATGAGTTATTCCCCCCTGGAATCGGAATAGCGGGTGGGGAGAGATGGAGAAAAGAAAAGGGGGAGTGAACGTAACTATAATTTCACGTGCCTTTTTAACTCAAAGAGAAATATAAAAGCTAAAGTAATAAATAGTTTTTCTATTTTTGCTTACAATCATAAAAAATATTTAGGCCTATATTTATATCCTTCGAAGAGTGTGACATTAAAAACAATGATATATAAAGTTTTTATTTACATTCGATTAAAACGCATGATAAATGCTTTATTATGTCTTTGCACACCAAGATTAGGCATACATATTATAAGGATTTGGCTAGTTAAATTTGGGCAGACTAAGTTTAGGTCTAGTCAGATAAAATAACGGTTTTCTTATAATTTGTCTAAGTTTAGGCACATTATTTTAGGCACATTATTTTAAATCACACTAAAGAACTTTGGATTTTGTTCAAAAAGGCGTTAAAAAAAATTTAGTCACACCAAGTTTAGCCACACCAAGTTAAGCCACACAAAGTTTAGCCTCACAAAGTTTTGCCACAACAAATTTAGCCACACCAAATTTAGCCACACCAAGTTTAGCTACACAATGGTTTCATACAGTTAGATTAGCCATTCTAAATTTAGCCACACCATCTATAGCTACATTAAGTTAAGCCACACTAGCTATAGCTACATTAAGTTTAGCCACACTAGCTATAGCTACATTAAGTTTAGCTACACTAGCTATAGCTACATTAAGTTTAGCTACACTAGCTATAGCTACATTAAGTTTAGCCACACTAGCTATAGCTACATTAAGTTTAGCCACACTAGCTATAGCTACATTAAGTTTAGCCACACTATCTATAGATACATTAAGTTTAGCCACACTATCTATAGATACATTAAGTTTAGCCACACTAGCTTTAGCTACATTAAGTTTAGCCACTTTTTATAGCTACATTAAATTTAGCCACACTATCTATAGCTACATTGTTTAGCCACACGTAGTACTCTATCTTCACTCCAATTAGTCAAAAGACGTTTAAAGCCACACTATCTGAACTTGGCCACATTATCTTTCGCCACACTATTATTTGTCATGCTACAAACAGTAAGACTTGAAATTATTCAACAAACATAGTGTGCTTGATATGGTGCGGTGTCACAGTTTCACTATCCCATAGTCTAATTTACTTCAATATCAATTTCTTGGTGAAGTGTCTACATTAATTAAATAACATATACATAAACTTGCCACCAGATTATGTTTATCAAATTATAAAACGCTTATAGGGACATATGCACAAACATTGAAATAATGCAAATAATAAATTTATTTGGATAGCGCTACCAACAAACATGTTCTAAGCTTGAAACCCAATTAAATACTTCAATAAACTCTTAAAGTGAAGTACAAAAAATATTAACCTTATCTCCCTTCTTAAGAAACTCTCAAAGATAATAGTTTGTAAGCGGCTTGTAAATGGACTTAACAAAACTAATTTGTCTTTCTGTTTATATATTTCTGTAGACGCTGTGCACAGTATCGTTTGTTAATGTATGTATTAATGCGGTTTTCTTGAAATTTTGTGTATGTATTAATGCGGTTTCTTGAAATTTTGTGTAAGTATTAATGCGGTTTCTTGAAATTTTGTGTAAGTATTAATGCGGTTTCTTGAAATTTTGTGTAAGTTTTAATGCGGTTTCTTGAAATTTTGTGTAAGTTTTAATGCGGTTTCTTGAAATTGTGTGTAAGTTTTAATGCGGTTTCTTGAAATTTTGTGTAAGTATTAATGCGGTTTCTTGAAATTTTGCAGAAATTTTCTAATACCTAAAGTTTGAGTATATCTTAGAGTTATTGTTCACGCAAACTCCAATATCATATATTATTTCTCATATAATATAAATATATTAAGCCCAATATACTATTTATCTTCTATACTACAGACAAGACTTCTTTACATAAGATTAGTGCGTTCTACGCTTTATCCGTGGTTGGAGTCTAGTCGTGCATTTTGATTTGTGTTTTAAATGATGCTATTTTTATTCTTTCTGGTTTCCTGGATTGTAACGAGCAACCCATTCCATGCCCCGAAAAAAAAAAGCGAACCTAATTGCCATTGTTCTTGTGACTGAAATAAGTATAGTGTTCAGCCTAATGGCTATCTGAGCATTGAAAAAAGGAAAAAATCCTTCGGACCAAATTGATCCATAGGGCCGGTGAAGCAGGGTTCACCAGTTGCTGTGGTCGCGGCATACTAGGTGAATGTGTGTCCAGCACTATGCCAGCCGCCTTTACTTTTACTATATTGTCAGGTACCCATCAGGGCTTAGTAGGCTCAGGGACACCCCTCTAGTCCCGGGACAAAAAATCCTAGCCTTCACCATGATTTAAACCCAGGACCTTCGGTACGCCAGTCAAACGCGCAACCGCTCGGCCAAGGTGCCCCATCTGAGCACTGCAATAGGTTGTTATTGTACCTGCGAGTGCGCTCATTTGAATCAGTGGCGCCTTCTTTATGGAACAATTTATCTCACACACTAAGAGAATCTGGGACAAGAGAATATTCTAAAAGGAACTTAAAGATCTTTCTCTTTGGCTAATACATCTGTCACTGCAAGTCACACCAAAAGCCCACTGAGTATGCACATTTAATAGCATGGATAGCAGCGATATAAGAAAGTATGCCCGTTGACAAGTCTTAATTAGGTGTGAGTTTTTAAACTGGAATGATCGTGAACTTCCGGTGAAATTTACTGCCATTTTCGTAAACAAAAACCATGCTTTTGGTGCTGTTTAACAATTGATTTCAACATCGACAGCCAGTTCTAGTCATTTAGAAATATACAACGGCTACAAGATTAGTTATGAGGAATCCGTTTTTAACATTAAAATTGAGTCGGCAATGATTAATACTCAAAGTGTGAGTCGCGTTTGGTTAAATTCAGCATTTGTTTATAAAATTAGTTAGTCAAGAGTTGCATCCTTGGTAATTAAAAAACACAATGCGGAAATTTATAAAAAAACAACAAAAAAATTCTTTTGCATCAAGCAATTAGTTTGGGATTATAAATAGGTGATTCTTCAAATCTGACATTCACAATCCATCGTTTTCTTTTGGCGCCATCTTTTGGAAATGAAATAAAATTTAATTCTATACATATTTTCGTACAACCAGTAACGTAGCACACAGACATGTTTCGAAGAAAATGATGGAATAAGACCGGAAATGTTCTTCTTTGTGACCTTTTATGCATGTATAATCGTTAAGACGTGTAGATTCTAATCTTATCTTATTGTAGCGTATTTCTAAAGTTAGAATTAAATGCCTTATATATTGTTACTACTTTACTCTTCAGTAAATTTCTTGTGAAAAACTGTGATCCTTTGAGGTAGCATTACTGTTTATAGTTACGCTTCCTTAACGTTTACTTCTTTGTTTTAATAGTTTCTTTTTACTACATTATTTCATGTATTTCTAATTTAGCTTATAGTGATTTATTAAGACATTTAAACCTACGTTTTGTACTAAGCCTTGTTTAAAGTAGAAACCTTGGGCTGGCGTATTTATACAGGTTTGCTGTAAAATCTACCTTACAAGTACTTTCAACTGAGTTTTTCTTTTCCTAACAAGAGTTTTAATATGCAATTCAGTTGATGGGACACAGACAGAAGATATATATTTTCAAACCTTGTTTTTCAAGACGATGTTGAATTGCCAAATATATAGATCTAAATTGAAAACCTGACCAGCTTGTGTGGTTTTGGTGTGATTAATGTTTAGCGCTTTTCATTTCTTGCACGACAAAAGCGATAATTGAATTAAGGGAGACAGCTATGGAAAATATATTTCCCCGATAGGAAAGCTAGAGTTGTGTTACTTTGACCAAATTTTAAAGTTAAATGTTTCACGGGTACAATTAGTGTATACTCAATAATAAAGTATTAGTAAGTTTTTTTTTAAAATGCCACAGTTTACAAGAAGATTGTTTAGCCGACAAATCGCAGCATTATTATATTTGTCTGATATTTAAAAGATCTTGAGTATAAAATCGAATAAAATAAATAACGTGTCCGCCTTTGTTCACTGATCTATAAAAAGAATGGATTAGGCGCGGAAGTAACATCCTTGAAGAAATTACCGCCATTTTGTTTCTACTGTCACTGATCAATATATATAATTACCGTAAGTTTATTTATTTATTTAGATGTTTGTTTCTGCTCTATATTCCCCTAAGCCGTTTGACTACTCGGGTTGAAAGTAAAATGTATAAATTGGAAACGTCCTCCAAAAGAAATTTTAATTTTATCAACAATATTGCTTAATTCGTTAATTTATTTTTTAAATAAACTTAGAACCATTACTAATCACCGTATGTTAAGGCTATAAAACGGGCGCCATTTCCGAATTATGTCCCTTTGAAAGGCTTTCAAATTTAATGAGTTTCGGGACAGGGTTTTCCCGTACTGCGCAATAATGCTGTCTACTTTTTTTATTATTAACTTTTTTTATTGTTTGGTATTTATTTTCTTTTTTTTCCTTTCGATGGTATTATTGTTAGTTTTATATTATTAATAAAAAGTCAGAAGCTTGACAGCAACAATTCATATGCATATTGTGAAAAATGGCAGCAACATAAATTCAGTTCCAATCTATTTATAGATCAGTGTCGCAGTAAATTTTAGACACAATTTTGTTTTATATCGATAAGTGCGGTGGAAATCATTAGATTTCACTGTCTTCACTTTGCTCAAACCAATTTATTAAGAAGGCGCAATCCATTCTTTTTATAGATCAGTGATAGAGACTCTAATACTTATAATTATTACATAGTGTTTATTTTCATTTTATGAACGCCAACATGGTGACAAAGAACATATGATATGGTGTTCTTATGACCTATTGAAAAAACCTCAGTTTAAATGTACATAAATAAATATTTCAAACACGTATATCTTTATAATATAATATACTAGGCCTATGTATAAGCAGAGTTACACCCAAAGACTTCCTTTCAAATCTGAGGCTGTGCTTGCACAAACTATTCAGCCCTATAAATAGAGCAAGCGGTCCATCTTATTATAGTCTTTGATTATCCACAGTTTCATGTCAGTAAGAAGTAAAGAAAAGTGCGATTAAATACAACGGAAGTGTACAATACAAACGTGAATCGGGAATTCCGAAAAAAAAGTAATTGGAGTCATTAAATGGCAGAAATATTAAAGCAAGCGGTCCATCTTAGTATAGTCTTTGGTAGAATCAAACATTTCCAAACTATATAAATAAAGCAATCTGCTTAGCAGAACTTATCCATTAAAATCGAATCCATACAGAAGATTATTGCGTTCTACGCTTATCTGTGGTTTGAGTTTAATCTTGTATTTAAAATTATGTTAACTTATAGGGGCGTTTGCAATCACGTGACAAAAAGCACGTGATTTGTGTTTACTTTGCGTAGTAGTGGTGTACAAACAACAATGGCCGCTGTATTAATAAAGTTTCATATAGGCTAAAAAACCTAAGCCACGCCCATTGAGAACGCTCTATTCGTTTTCTTCGTTTGTGCAGGCAACCCAGATGCCACTCGTGAAAAAAAAAGAATTTTTATGCGTTTGTGCTTGCATAAGAATAAGACATGCGTTTTTTCCTTATGTTTATCAGGGTATTGTAATAAATTGTTATTGTGTTGTATTTCAACTATTCGAGCCAACCAATTATTTGGACTAGCTCAACCATGAAAATGGAACAAGAGAACTTTTCATTATTTTTAAATATTTTTTTTTATAAATCTATTATAGAAAGAATTTTATGTTTATAAAAGTTATTTCTAAATTTTTATTTTCAGAAAAAAATTAGTTGGATCATGGCTTATTCTTCTATTCTTCTGGTCCTATCCTGGACGGCCGTTTTCTGCAACGGGCAGGGATCATTTCTGCTGACCACCAGCACCACGAAGGTCGAGATCGGAGTGACCACTCGCTTCTACCTCTACTGCAGCTACTGGGGGGACGGCGCGCTGTCCACGCTGCGCAACGTCACGCTCGTTCGAATCCTTCGCGAGAACGAGAATGGAACCTTCGCCCTGCTGGCAGAACGCGACGATTCCGGAGCGATGAGCGTTTCGAGCATCCTGGACACTCAGTGCATGGTCACGGGCCGTGTTAGCGACGTGGCCAACACGTACCTGAAGCTCCTGTGGCCCGTGGCGACGGCGGAGACGAGCGGGAAGTTTCGATGTGACGTCACGGGCACGGACGACGCACAGATTCAGGTCGATGAATCCTCGCCGGCGATAGTCATTTCCCTCGTGAACATCACGGCCAGCGGCGTGCTGAGCATGCTGACGGGTGAGATCAAGGCGACGAAAGACTACTGCGACACCCGAGTCTCCGAGGTCGAGGGCAACCTGACAGTTCTGGCGTCTCAACTCGGGAACACGTCGCTGGGCTCGTCGTCCTGTTCTCAGGGCAGCTGCCCGGATGACGTCAAAGACCTTCTCCGAAACCAAACGGAAGAGCTGAACATCCTCAGGGAAGAGCTGGCCAGCTTCCGGCAGAACCAGAGCCAGTGCCACGGCCTCGCGGCGGAGTTGAACGCCCTGAAGGACAAGGTCGCCCAGCATGGGGAAGTGAAATTCTGGCCCGAGGGCAGCTACGGCCTAGTCATGCCTGAATCAGGTTGTCCATCAAACAGCCGCACCCTCTGGGACTCGGGCTACCGAAAATTTGTGACCGGGTCAAGGTCGAATAATGTGGAACCCCACTCCCACCTGAAGAAACCGACTCTGGAGACGACACCGTCGGGCGATTTTCTTTACCTTCACTTCTGCGTGACCTCGTCTCGATCCAGCGGCGGACCTTGGCCTAGGGGGTCCTACTGTATCCACAGCATGGGCGCCTGTCCGCCCAACTTCCAATCCGGGGATGTGTACGTCAGCGGAGATTCGAACCGCCCGCTCTCCACGATCAACGGCACCCTTCCCACAATCAACGTCGGGACGGACTACACGCAGCTGTTCTACTGCTGCCGCTCGGACGGTCCTACCAACGTAGCCATATACCTGCCGTCAGCCGATCCGTTCTACCTGTACAGGTATAAAGGAACCTGTCAGAGCATTGAGGGCAGGAGAGTAGAGCCAGAGCAGGTCGTCATGGACACAGATTTCATCAACCATAACTTATTCGATTTTTTCAGCAATGACGTTCATCCAGATGGGAGTACAAATAATTGGGTCTTTGAACTTTGTTACTATTATTAGAAAAAAACGTGTAAGCTCGGGTCATAACATTACGTAGGCTTGAAATATAATAATATGAATGTTTAAACTATAACAATACATTGATGCTATATTAAACAAACATATTCTTAAAAAAAAATTGTTTGTTATTCTTGCCGCAGATGTCAATTTCATTATCAATCTTTATATTTTGTACTTGATGTCATTGTACAAGTGTTCAAAAAAATTATATCCTTTGTTGTTAAAGCGGAGATGGGCCTAGAAACTTTAGCATGGAAAGATGAGCTATGGAAATAATCTTAACCCTTCCCGTACCGACCTACTTCTATCTACGCTGCCTTCAGTTCCGCTATATACGCGCCCGGGACTGTAAGGGTTAATAACGTATATATATATATATATATATACAAGCTACATTGCCCGGCGTTGCCCGGGTGAAACAAATACAGGGCTGTATTAAGTGCAGATAAAATTTTTTTAACTACAATTAAAAGAAAGCTATCAATCTAATATTTAAATTATTATTTGTTTACTGAAGACTTTTAGGAAAGTAATTTAAAATAAATATTGTAATCAGGAATAAAAATAGGTAAGTATTTTTATTAAACAAAATTCTAAATTGCCCGTACATTTACAATGTCTTTTGTTTTTAAAAGTTTGAAAAAAAAAACATTGTAGAAAAAAAAGGTATAGTCTAAATGAAAATCGAACCCGGGTCGCCCGCATAGCAATCCGTTATGTTAACCGCTGAGCTATTGAAGACACATGTCCAGTTTGAAAAATTATTAGACATTATATAGGCCTAGGCCTAAATAGGTCAGTGACACAAACTCACGTCTTTTTAAATTGACCAATGGGGATCCGTGGGGACACAAACACGATCTTTTTATATATATGTATATATATATATATATATTATATATATATATACAAGCTAAATTGCCCGGCGTTGCCCTGGTAATAAATACATTGGCCTATACATATGGCTAGAGAAAGGAATTTTATAAACTATAATTTAAAAGAAAGCTATAGATCTAATACTTTTAAAAAATATAATTTTTAATTAATAACTGAAAATATTTAGGCAAGTAATTTAAAATTAATATTGCAATTGGGTTAAAAAATAGGCACGTCTTTTTATTTTTTAACCAAGTAACAATTTTTAAAAGAAAAAGTAATATTAATGAAAATGTAATAAAGTGATCTATCTATATTGTTATTACATAACAAGAAAACAACAATAGTTTCACTGGCACATAGAACCAAGGTCACATGGCAGTTTGCGACACTAATCACTCAGCTAGGAAGGACAAATGGAGAAAGCGAGATCGCAAAAAGTAAAATAATATAAAGCAATATGGTCACGTGTCTTCCAATAACCAATGGGAATCGGAATCCACACACAGATGTAACAGGCACACCAATCCTGTTCTTGAAGATCTCCACTGGTTCCTTGTGACTAAGTGTGACTAAGTGTGACTGAGTGTGACTAAGTGTGACTGAGTGTGACTAAGTGTGACTTAATGTGAATAAGTGTGAATGAGTGTAACTGAATATAACTGAGTGTGACTGAGTGTGACTAAATTTGACTAAGTGTGACTGAATATAACTGAGTGTGACTGAGTGTGACTAAGTGTGACTAAGTGTGACTGAATATAACTGAGTGTAACTGAGTGTGACTAAATGTGACTAAATGTGACTAAGTGTGACTGAATATAACTGAGTGTGACTGAGTGTGACTAAATGTGACTAAGTGTGACTGAATATAACTGAGTGTGACTGAGTGTGACTAAATGTGACTAAGTGTAACTGAATATAACTGAGTGTGACTGAGTGTGACTAAATGTGACTAAGTGTGACTGAATATAACTGAGTGTAACTGAGTGTGACTAAGTGTTACTAAGTGTGACGATCATAAAATGCACAAATAGCGCTGCGAAAAATGCTATCTTGGAGAGTTCATTACCAAGCATGTCTCTTACAAGAGTTCTGCTCATCATTGTAGTATTTACTCAGAATTACTAACAACTGGCAAAAGCCTGGCCGAGGGATCGACCCTTTTGGCACAGAATGACCTTAACTGGAGCAGCAGCCCACGAAGATAAAAGGCGAAGGGTCGCAATTGAAAAGCGACACCTCAGAAGATCCAGCTTCGCTACAACTGACCATAAAGCCACGCATCCGTGCTCGCAAGTGCGGCAAACACTTTCGGGCAAGAATAGACCTCATCAGCCATCTCTCACTAGCAACTATGACTCTGGTCAAAGGATGATCGTCTTTATCGAGACCGATGGACGAGCATCATCATCAAGCTCATAATTCCCAAGTTTCTTTGACCACAAGAAGAACTAGATTGCAGTACGCTAGTTTGACATACACCGTGGAACAGCTTGTCTGAAACACTGTGGAGTTCTAAGACAAATAAAAAGAAGAGTCCTTTGAGAAGTGTTTTAACCCTTACAGTCCCGGGCGCGTATATAGCGGAACTGAAGGCAACATAGATAGAAGTAGGTCGGTACGGGAAGGGTTAAGACATATTTATTTAACTAGTGTTCCTATCACCATTTGCAATCGACACATGTAAAAAGAGCCCACTGAGTATGCTCAATACATTTGAAGAGTTTAAAGAATGTTCTATTTAAATAGTGTTTCTTTTCCCTAGAAAACTGGACTAATGAGTATGCCTGGGACAGAATATCCTCAATTGCAGGCCCATTTATGACAACAATCCATCGGCGCAAAATGACATGGTTAGGTCATGTGTTGCGGCATAATAACCTGCCAAAACAATCCTCCATGGCCCTGAAGAAGGTGGGCGTAAGACAGGCCGTCAGCGGAGATGCTGGTTCGACAATGTAAGATATTGGACAGGGCTGCGGTTGACTAAACTATTGACAACCGCTAAAGATAAGCAAAAGTGGAGAAAGTTTGGAATGTAGCTTGTTATAAATGCACGCACCGACGTCTACAAATATTCTTTTTTTTTCCGTCAGCCATTAGGCTGTGGAACACCTTGGACCACGCCTCCATCACTTCCCCTACAGTGCTGGCTTTCAAATCGGCACTGAAGGACTGGTCTAAAAACCTAAAGTGACACTCGCCATATGTTTATAATGTTTGTGATGTGATAATTGTGATGTTTTTTAATTTTATGTGTAGTTAAATTGTGGACTATTTCCTCGGTCCTAACGGGGTCTCCACAGTAATGTGAAGAAGAGGAAGAAGAATGGAATTTTGTTTTGGTTGCGTTATGTAAGCAGACATAAATGGAAATTTCCGAAACACCGCACTTTTTACGTTTGTGAGTGTACCATCCCATAATGTCTAAGCCAGCTTGGAAGGATTAGTTATTGTAAACAAGCTAAACATAGCTGAATTTTCACCACTTTCGACATTTCAAAAACATAATCAAGACATTTCTTTTGTTTAAATTCTAAGGTCCTCACCACTGGTCAGTATAAGATGAAGCATACCAACGGAGCTTTAATGAAACCATTCAAGGTCTAAATTCACGAAATTTCGGTATTATGGAAACGAGTATTTCTAGAACCATTCAACCATTAATTATAATATCTGTGTCAGGGAAAACACATTTCTACATCTAAAAAACAAACTTGTGTAGGAAGGAAGCAGAAAATATTGTTATATTTGTGATATTACCATCGTCACTATTATTAGATTTGTGATAATACCATCGTCACTATTGTTAGATTTGTGATACTGCCATCGTCACTATTGTTAGATTTGTGATACTGCCATCGTCACTATTGTTAGATTTGTGATACTACCATCGTCACTATTGTAGGATTTGTGATACTACCATCGTCACTATTGTTAGATTTGTGATACTACCATCGTCACTATTGTTACATTTGTGATACTACCATCGTCACTATTGTTAGATTTGTGATACTACCATCGTCACTATTGTTAGATTTGTGATACTACCATCGTCACTATTGTTAGATTTGTGATACTACCATCGTCACTATTGTTAGATTTGTGATACTACAATCGTCACTATTGTTAGATTTGTGATACTACCATCGTCACTATTGTTAGATTTGTGATACTACCATCGTCACTATTGTTAGATTTGTGATACTACCATCGTCACTATTGTTAGATTTGTGATACTACCATCGTCACTATTGTTAGATTTGTGATACTACCATCGTCACTATTGTTAGATTTGTGATACTACCATCGTCACTATTGTTAGATTTGTGATACTACCATCGTCACTATTGTTAGATTTGTGATACTACCATCGTCACTATTGTTAGATTTGTGATACTACCATCGTCACTATTGTTAGATTTGTGATACTACCATCGTCACTATTGTTAGATTTGTGATACTACCATCGTCACTATTGTTAGATTTGTGATACTACCATCGTCACTATTGTTAGATTTGTGATACTACCATCGTCACTATTGTTAGATTTGTGATACTACCATCGTCACTATTGTTAGATTTGTGATACTACCATCGTCACTATTGTTACATTTGTGATACTACCATCGTCACTATTGTTAGATTTGTGATACTACCATCGTCACTATTGTTAGATTTGTGATACTACCATCGTCACTATTGTTAGATTTGTGATACTACCATCGTCATTATTGTTAGATTTGTGATACTACCATTGTCACTATTGTTAGATTTGTGATACTACCATCGTCACTATTCTTAGATTTGTGATACTATCATCGACACTATTCTTAGATTTGTGATACTTATGATAAGAGTACTTATGCATAATTTGTTCTATATGGGATAAAAAAATGTGTTTTTCCTACTATTTATCTTATCATTGTAACAGATTGTTATTGTGATATTTCCAAGTTCTAATGCCTAATAGATTATTTAACGAGACGATAAAAATTGCGAATCTTTTTTCAGTCTGCATAGGCCTATATTCGTATAGCTAGCATAGGCGTATATTTATATAGCGTAAATACTGTTATATTTAACAGCAATAGCTTTTGAAAGGCATATACATATACAGTATTCATATCCCTTTAATTTGAAAGCATATTCTAAAATATAAATTTGCATTTAATAAAATCTCGTTGACACTTGTTATAATTTCTGATCTTCAAAATGTGTGCTTCATTTATTTGATTTGTCCTATGTTTGTAAAGTTTTCAATCATCCATTAATTTTATTCTTAGCCTAGAGATTATATCCGTGTTCTTAGTTGTAGTCTATGTTAAGTGCTCTGAGCTTACATTATGTTTGTTGGCAGCGCTATACAAATAATATTTTTATTATTGTCATATGTTTTGAAACCGCCCACTATACTTTTCACAGCTGGATTATCATCACAGCTCCAGATGAAATGTTTGTCTTAAGGCTCAGCACGACAGATATTATCTTACTGTTTGCCTGCTTCATATCTGTGCTCGCCACGATATTCCTGTGTTTTTCATGTAGGTTTTTATTTGTACACTATACATATATATATATAGGTAGATTTATTTATTTATTCTATTTGTACACTATACATATATAGGCCTATATATAGGTAGATTTATTTATTTATTCTATTTGTACACCATACATATATAGGCCTATATATAGGTAGATTTATTTATTTATTCTATTTGTACACTATACATATATAGGCCTATATATAGGTAGATTTATTTATTTATTCTATTTGTACACTATACATATATATAGGTAGATTTATTTATTTATACTATTTGTACACTATACATATATAGGCCTATATATAGGTAGATTTATTTGTTTATTCTATTTGTACACTATACATATATAGGCCTATATATAGGTAGATTTATTTGTTTATTCTATTTGTACACTATACATATATAGGCCTATATATAGGTAGATTTATTTATTTATTCTATTTGTACACTATACATATATAGGCCTATATATAGGTAGATTTATTTATTTATTCTATTTGTACACTATACATATATATATAGGTAGATTTATTTATTTATACTATTTGTACACTATACATATATAGGCCTATATATAGGTAGATTTATTTATTTATTCTATTTGTACACTATACATATATAGGCCTATATATAGGTAGATTTATTTATTTATTCTATTTGTACACTATACATATATATATATAGGTAGATTTATTAATTTAGTCTATTTGTACACTATACATATATAGGCCTATATATAGGTAGATTGATTTATTTATTCTATTTGTACACTATACATATATAGGCCTATATATAGGTAGTTTTATTTATTTATTATATTTGTACACTATACATATATATATATAGGTAGATTTATTTATTTATACTATTTGTACACTATACATATATATATATAGGTAGATTTATTTATTTATTCTATTTGTACACTATATATATATATATAGGTAGATTTATTTATTTATTCTATTTGTACACTATACATATATATATAGGTAGATTTATTTATTTATTCTATTTGTACACTATACATATATATATATATATATATATATATATATATATAGGTAGATTGATTGGGTGGGAATGTGTGGCTGAATGGACGGATGCATCTATGCATACGCTGATTGGCGGATTGATGCATAGAATTGATAGATAGATAGATGAATAAAAGAAATGAATGTGTCGGTGGATGGACAGATGCATGAGTGAGTGGGCTAGAGGAGGGAGAAACTCACAGATGTAGGAGTGGAAGATTGGATGAAGGAACGAACAAATTTATAAATGAAATGACAACGAGACAAATAGATCAATGGACACATTTATATGTTACCATTCTAAGTGCAAAAATAAGTCTAGGTTCAAATGACAAAGAAATGACATTGACAATTTACAAATGTCAACCGGAAACGCTCATATCCAACTCTTAAATAGTTTCTTTATTAATAAACACAGTTAGTTATTTTGTGAACCCGTGAACTTTACCTTTTGCATAATTTATTACAGCGCATGATTACCGAAGATCGGTTCAAAGCCTGAGTTCCAATAGCCTTCGAACTCCTTGTTGGCTATCAGCCATTAAGTTGTGATTAGTTGTGGGAACGTTGGATCTTTTTTTGTCTAATGATACTGATGGCTGATGGTCATGTAAATAGTGCGACTCTCTACACTCTAGTCTAGCTATCACATTTATTTGTTTGCATGCTCGGGGAGGAGGGGGGGGGTTTGATGCGAAAATTGAGATGGAACTCGAGATCAACTTTTACCCACAGTGTCACCTTAAACTCAGCACCATCTACCTTACTGAGGTCACTCGTTTCTTTAAGAGGAAGCCCCCCCCCCCCCCCCCCCCCAAAACCAGGTGGACCGCTCCAAGATACACGAAATGCTCTGCCTCTGCAGCCCTTTGCATATTGTGCTGGCCCCACAATCACATAGTATGCCGCGGGCACAGAAACTGTTTAACGCTGCTTCACCTGCCCTATGGATCAATTTGGTCCGGAGAGTATTTCACCTAAAGACATGGGTCCCATACAGAAGATGTATATTGTATTATAGATCTAACTAATGTGGGATAGCATTATAGTTGTATTCGATATGTAATAATGTATGATAAACATTATAATGGATTTGATATGTAATAATGTATGATAAAACAATAGTTGTTTTTGATATGTAATACTGTATGAGAAAACATTAGAGTTGTATTTGATATGTAATAATATATGATAAAACATAATAGTTGATTTTGATATGTAATAATGTATGATAAAACATTAAAGTTGTATTCTATATGTAATAATGTATGATAAAACTTTTTTCTTCTTTTCCAGATAATGAGAGATGGGCTTGGTGCACGAAACGTACGTGCCTTTCTATTTTGATATTAAGATTGTTTGAATGGTTATATATATATATATATATATATATATATATATATATATATATATATATATATATATATATATATAAATACAGAGAAACAGACTGACAGACAGGAGCAGAAAGACCGAGAAAGAGAGAGAGAGAGAAAGAGACAGTGAAAGAGAGACAAAGAGATAGACAGACAGAGGGAGAGAGAGACAGACAATCAGACATAGAGAGACAGACAGACAGATAGCTAGATTGATAGATGATAGCTCAGTAGATAGTTAACCCAATATAACAATCTCTACACGCAGATATTACTTTAACAAGATTCAACTGAACCAATAAAATATTTGATCCATACATGTTATCATAACAACAAATGTCACATTCAGTGTGGCAACTTAGTGTGACAATGGAAGAGTGGTATATATATATTTTTATTATAATAATGATTGCACTGATAATAAGACAGAATATACAGAAAAATTTAAAGGTCTATAACCTTTACGTTATAAACAAAAGAAAAAAATAGACGCTATAATCAATCTATGTCAGTATTCAAGGGTGATGCCCCTTTGTCGGGCTATAAACTTTAAAAAAAAAAATTTTTGAAAGAATGAAAGAAAATTGTAAAAATTTTATTTTAATAATGAGCTAGAAAGACAGCGTTATACATTCACATTATTTTATGATATAGCGCAGGGGTCGGCAACCTACGGGACGCGTGCCCCACTTGGCACGAAGGGTTATTTTCAGTGGCACGCTGAAGACCCCATAGAAAGGCAACTCAAGTATGTTCTGCAATAAATTGAGTGCTAGAGCCGGCTTACGTTTATGCTGTCGGCACGCTGAATGACTTAGAAATCCTAATTTGGCACACTATTATTAAAAGGTTGCCGATCCCTGTTATAGCGTGCTGCTGATTTCGACATCATTTTTTTTTATTACCTATAGGTACTGCTGGTCTAACAGTAAATAGCACTTGGGGTTTTGTAATTCCATGTGTATCGAGCTCAAAACCCATTATCTTATCTTACCTTATACATTACAGACTGCTTCTTCTGTAAAGAAGATTATTGCGTCCTACGGTCATCCGCGGTCCGAGTTTAGTCCTGCATTTCTATTAGTTTTTTTAAAATGTTTTTTCCTCGTTTGTTCTCGCAACCCATTCCATGCCCGAGTACCACATACTTATATGCTTTTGTTCTCGCATAAGGGATAAGGAAAATGTTTTTGTCCTTATGTTTATCTGAGCCTTCTGTTATTGGGTTGTATTTCTAAATTTAGAATTTAATGCCTTATGTATTATTAATAATTTACGCTGTGCCCTTCTGCCCTCTAAGTGTTTCTATACTTCTATAGATCTAAATAGTTTGAGTATTTGTTCTTCCCTTAACCGTTATGGTCGATGTGTGTGTGTGTGGGGGGGGGGGGGGGGAGCCAATAGACAATGTGTATCCATTCGTCCTTTCTGTGTACTTGGTAGACTTGGTAGCGCCCATCTCCTCTCCAAATCGGCGGTGGATTTCTGTGTTATTTGTTATTGTGTTGTGAGGCGAGTTCAATGTCGACTTTGCTTAGATCCAGACTTTTAGTCTCTACGGCTTATGATCTGTAGAAATACTTCAATCGCCATTATACACATAGAATACATGTCAGTATAATACATTATAAACTATGTCTTATAAAAGGCTATATCTTCAGAGAAATAAAAATAACGAACACTAATGATAATAATTATTTTTATACAGTGCTGCCAACACACATAATGTAAGCTCAGAGTTTAACCCTTCCCGTACCAACCTACTTCTATCTATGCTGCCTTCAGTTCCGCTAAATACGCGCCCGGGACTATAAGGGTTAACATTGAGCATCAAAACAAAGAAGAAAACGGATATGATTCTCTAGGCTAAAAAAAAGGATATAAAGCTAGTAAAAAATCTGAAAATTATTTTACAAACATAGGAGAAATGAATTTAGGATTAACCGACCTAATATACAAGTTAAACAGTAAGGGCCTAAAAAAAAAAATTTTAACGAAGGTAAATACGGTATAAAATATTGTGTTTTCAAAATAGTACCAATAATTTTTTCATGCTATTTAGCATTCTCATATCTCTCTCTTGCACAATGCCATTGCCGATTTTTGGATGGGGGAAAACTCTAGGCAAAGAAAAAAGTCTTCAAAAGATGTTAAGAAATTTTAAGGGGAAAAAATATTAGTTACTTTCTTCAAAATGTATGTTGTTGTTTTATTTGAATCAGATGATCCAACCTTTCCAAAAGTTGTAAGTAATCTAATTGGTTCGATAGGAAATAGGGAGTACCATGCAAAAGATAAGAGCGGAAGCTGCGTACGGCTGGCGTACTGAAGGTCCTGGGTTCGAATCCTGGTGAAGTGGATTTTGGGCATGGAATGGGTTGCCTGAACGAACCAGGAGAACCAGTAACTTGACATCGTTTAAAACATTAATAAAGATGCAAGACTTGACCCGGATCACGGATGAGCGTAGGACGCAACAATCTTCTTTATAGAAGGAGCGTCTGTAATATATAATATAGGAAGGAAGCAAGGATTATTCCCTGTCACTAATCGGTACCTTACATTAGTCGGTGTAAAGTAAAGGGCGGGTGGGCATTGTGATAGGCACACAATCCCCTAGTATGATATGGGCCACAGAAACTAGCGTACACAAAAGAAAAACGCGCGAAACTTAAAAAAAAATGATGGCTCATGCCTTGATATAAGCTCTCTAAGATAGGAAGGAACGATGCATTTATGCATCCGTACGTATTGGACATAATTTTGTGCTCTATTCGCTTTATCACGGGGAGCCAGTGGAGATCCCTTAGTATTTGGGAGTTATGTTATTGCCTCCTCAACCCCGAAACAATGCGCGCCGCGGTGTTCTGCACTCTCTGTAATCTCTGCAACTGGTTCTGGGGCAAACCCCACAGGCAACTATTGCAGAAATCCAACCTTGACTGGATAAGAGAGACTGCTACGGTATTGGCCGTTCTTCTATTGAGTTGAGGTCGCAGCTGACCCAGGGCACGTAGATGAGACGAACAAGCCTTAACCACAGCAATGATATGTGGAACGATTGATATTATATGATCAATAAAAAGGCCAAGGTCTCTAACCGTGTTGGACAACGTTATCTCGGAAGCCCCAACTTTGATCATAGCAATTGCGATTTTAAGAAGACTGATATCAGAACCACAGACAATTGCCTCTGTCTTGTCATCATTTAATTTAAGTCTGTTACCAGCCATCCATGCCTTGACTGTTTGACAGCACTCCTCTACGTCACCAACAGCAGCAGCGCAGGCAGACGAATCAGGACGAAAACTCCTGTAAAGCACCGTGTCGTCTGCAAAAAATTTACGAGATACACAATGACTCTCGATAACTTTGCCAAGCTGACTTGTATACACGGAGAATAGGACTTATAGAAAAACGCAATACATATAAAACAATTTTAACATGGAACAAACGCAAAGCATATACAATTTTAAAACATGGAAAAAACGCAAAACGCTGAACTTTGTTTTTCTTTAGTTGGCTAACATCTTAAGCAGGCTGTGACTTTTGTCACGGAGAGGGGAGAGAGAGTGGAGAGAGAGTGGAGAGAGAGAGGGAGGGAAGGGGGAGAGAGTAGAGAAAGAGAGGAGGAGGCTATTATGTTACAGTAATCAATGATCTAACCACTTTTCAACGCTACAAGTCTCATATAACTAACTTATTCATATTGCATGACTACGTTGTTGATTTTTATTCTCCATTATGAATATACACCGTAAAAAAAACATTGGATTTTTTTAAAAGTTTAGTGTTTAGAGTATAGACACGGCCAGTTCATATTTTTAGACGGGCTACTGTATTTACTGTTTAACTAGAATACTGCTCATAATATTGTTTGTCTGTGTATGAAACAAGGTGTGAGTCCATGGTTCGTTGAGCAAATAACATCCTGCCACGGTTAAACACACCTAGATCTAAGATTCAGTCCTTTCACGGAAATATTACGTGGACAAATGGGGCATATCTTAGAAACCCCCAAAAAGTTGAAAACCTACTTCGCCATGGCGCAAACTACTCCTTGATGGAGAAGGATAGATTAAAACATTCTACTCGTAGCATTGCTTTCGACTCTTTGTGAATATTTTAATAGTCTCATAACTAACCATCTCGGCTCGTAGGTGCAAAAACTAAAGGGACGCTACGGTGGTTTTTTTTTTCTTTGAAAACAAAATTCAATGAAATTTGTTTGCTTTATATTTTTTAAAGATTGGACGTTATATATATATATATATATATACATAAAGTAGTCTGTATGTGTGGTATCCGATCCCCATTGGTTAATGTAAAAGCACGTGACCTTTCTCCTATTTTACTTTTGCGATGTCGCTTCCAGAATGAGTACTCGCTAGCTGAGTGGTTAGCGTATCCGAGTGCCATTTTTGCTTTTCTACTTTAAAAAAAAAATTCCATTAATCTAACTGTCTCTTTTTTTTGTGCAAAAGATCATAAGTAATTTCAGGACTTAATGCTTTCCTAAAATTATACATGCCTATTTAATCCCCCCCCCCCTCCCGGGCAATCACGGGAAACTTAGCTTTCTTAAATGTTTTCCTTAAAATAATAATAATAATAGTTTTTATAGCTTACTGTTTATTGTGGTTTACAAAACTTGTATCTGTAGCTATAGGCCTTTTGTATTTTTTCTTAACCCTTAAAGTCCCGGGCGCGTATATAGCGGAACTGAAGGCAGCATAGATAGAAGTAGGTCGGTACGGGAAGGGTTAAGTTTTTCCACGGGCAACGTCGTGCAATAAAGCTTTTTCTTTTTTTTTTTTATAAAACAAATTTCCCGTTTTTTAACTACATTGTAATATTTATTTTAAATTACTCTGCTAAATTTTTCCGGGAATAAGACGTGTATATTTTTTAAATTATAAGATCTAGAACTATAGCTTTCGGTCCATTGTACAATTGTAGTTTATATATATATATATATTTACCTGTAGGCTAAACAACTCTTTTAATTTTACACCGGGCGACACCGGGGAATTTAAAGCTTGTTCTTAATACTTTTACTTTCGATCGAGGTAGCTGCCTTTTGGTTATTCCGCTACCACGCTCTACTGACATTAATTATTTTTTTTAAACCCCTTGCAAAACAATGCATTGAGTGGAGGGCGGGGAGGGGAGGCAGTTGTGGGGTTGGGAGAGGGAGCTGGGCCGTGGGGCGTGGGGTGTGTAAGGGGCAGGAGAGTGGAGTCGTATTGTTTGTCGTCAATTATTGATTGTCAATATTGATGAGACTGCATGTTGTTGATTTGTTTTTTTCGTTTCTTTCTTTCTGATCAACAGGGCAAAGCGTGGACGTCAAATATGATCACTACCGTGAGTATGCACCCACCCCCCACCCCCTTCCATCCTCTTCTCCCCCCCATCCCCCCCTACGCCCACACACAAACAGTTATTAAAGCTATTTACAACACGCTAACACTTCACGTGCGCCTTGTGTCACGTGCCGTGGTCATGTCTTCAGACGTGATCCACTTCTGCTCCAAAAGACGCCGATACGTCCGCATTAAGAATGCACCGGCGGGCAAACGTATTGGGGGGGGGGGCGCCCCCTGCTGCACGTCCGTGGTTCAAGTCACCGGCCGAGAGGTCTTAACCTCGGCGGGGAGGAAGCGATGAGCGCACCCGTCCACCTCAAACCCGCCCCGGTGCCTGGGGGTAATCATGTAAAAAATTATCTGAGACATGGTGGTCGAGTGGCAACGCGTGAGATTGTCGTCCTTAAGGTATTGGTTTTGAATCCTGGAGAAGAAAAGAACATTACTGAGGGTCTGGGGGGGGGGGGAAACATCACTTCCCTTGCGTACCTGAAATCAGCTCATGAAAGTTAGGCAGACATCCAGCTGACCACACAATCTCCTTGTAAACTGACGCAACTTGAACCCTGTTTTCACTCTCTCACAGCCTTTCTGTGCGTATGTAATCAGGTGTAAGTCAAATAAGGTCCTACTTTATAAATAAAAAAAAAGGCGACCAGATCTGATCCACACTTCTCGAAAGTGAGAGAAAATAAGCCCGAGATTTTCCATCTTCGGGCTCGGGGAGAACGAACACAAGGAGGGCCAACAGGTGACCAGAATATAATAGCTGATTGCTAGCCCAACACAATGCTCATCTATTATTAGTTTTACAGACTCCCAACTTCTAGATAGAGGATTATTACTTCTACTAGGCCCGAAACGCCTGCTTGGCGGCAGGGATCGGTCGGCTGCAGGGATCGGTCGGCGGCAGGGATAGAACCCGCGACGCGTTGGTTGACAGTTCGGTGAACTAACCGCAGGACCAGCCAGGCCTCACGCATCATAGTATTTACCCTTGGTTATGCCGGAAGTGGGGTGGGGTTTGGGGGAGGGCGCAGACACTAAAGTCACAGCTCACAAATTTCAGTAGATCAAACTTAGAGCTTGACAGTAACCTTCTATTAAATTTAACCCTTCCCGTACCGACCTACTTCTATCTATGCTGCCTTCAGTTCCCGCTATATACGCGCCCGGGACTGTAAGGGTTAACACACTCTTGCCATTTTTTTTAGAGTTATGTAGACTTAGTTCCTGTAGTGCTTAAAGTGTTTCAGTTTAAGTTTGTAGACAATATATTGTTACGTCTTTAATTAGGTTTATAATAATAACAAAAGTTGATGTTATGTTTTGCTTTATATTGTTGTTGATTTTTTCATATTCCTCTTCTTTTTCTTTTTGTTCAAAGCTGGACCATGGACGGATACTTCCGTGGATAAAAAAGTAAATCACATCCTTTCCTGCTTAGACCAGTCGTCGTTATCTGACGTTTAGAGAGAGTTATGACTACTTTTTGTTGAGTGTTTATCCAGGCTATGCTTATATAGAATAACGGCCCCCTTTTTGTTATGTGCTCACATGGGAAAAGTTTTTTGAGGCAATTTTAATATGGTAGTATGTCAGAGGTGATACAAAATGACTTCACCAGACACTGTCTCAGGGTGTGTAATGGTGTCATTGTGTGCTGTGGTGTGCTATGGTGTGTTTGTTATAGAGGTAAGGGTGTGTAATGGTGTGTATTGTTATCTCATGGTGTGTCATTGTGTGTAATGGTGTGTAATTGTATATAATGTTGTAATGGTGTGATATGGTGTGTAATGGTATGCTATAGTGTGTAATGGTGTCTCAGTGTGTGTAATGGTGTGTAATTGTATATAATGTTGTAATGGTGTGCTACTGTGTGTAGGCTAATGGTATGCTATAGTGTGTAATGGTGTGTATTTGTGTGTGGTGTGCCCAGCAACATAACGGTGTTGCACACAGCTAACGTTGTGATTCTGTGACGCATGTTGTGACACATGTTGAGACGTATGTTATGACGCATGTTGTGACGGTGTGTGGCCATAGTTCGACTTTCAGTGAGCAGTAAACTAACCTGTGGTACAGATTTGCAAAAAATTGCAACGGCATGCTAGAAGACATTAATGTCACTTGTCATGCTCTGTCATTTTAACATTTTTTTTTATTGACCATTGATAAATAAATACATTAAAAAACATCAATTTATATACACAAATATATATTATATAGCCTATTTATATTTATATATCAGTATAGTGTATGCCCTAAATATTGAGTAAATAAATTCATAGTAAGCAACTATATAATACAGCGTTGCGCCGATCCACGTGGCCCTACTTTAATGCATTTGCCCCCACACCAAACTCCCACCCTCGCTCCCCCCCCTCCCTCGCCATCCTCCAGCGTCTCACACGAACAGTCTAGCTGACAATTTCTGATCTTCTGAATACAGACCAATATTATCTTGCGTAAAAAAGACAACAACAACAACAGCAAAAACAAAACAAAAACAAAAAAAAACAAAAAAAAACAAAAAAAAAAACAAACGCAGCCACCATTTTGGAAGTCACGTGTGAATATCCATGCGCGCCACCGCCTGCTGTAGATTTCTGCTGAGAACTCACCCCACCCCCTACACACACCCCCATTTCACCGCTACCTTAACGTACTGTGCCCTTTGACTTTGACCGTTTTGGTTGTACCCAATTTTCAGAAGTAGTCACCCTGCTTTAGATGGTAATCAGAGTAATCACTCAAGCCCTACTACTAAGATTAGGATAAAAAATGTAGGAGAACTTTCAGCTTATCGAAACAAATTAAGTAGCTTTTGGAGCTTTTCCTATTGAATTTCGCCAAAATTATATTTGGAAAAAAAAATTTGAATTTAGTAAAACTTAAGCTTTATAAGACTATGCAAATATAAGCTTTTCCAAACTAACTCTAGAAAACGTTGGCTTTATCAAGAATTCGAATAGCTTTAAGCTTTTCATCAAAGAATATGGTAGATATAACTTTTGCAAAGAAATTGGGGAAAACTTTCAAATATTTGCTAAAGACTTTGTCTTAACTAAAGAAAATTTTTTGCAGCAAAATGCAAATAACTTTAAGCTATTCCGAATGAGATGACCTCTAGTGGTTTCTTCGTTATCTCTTAGGATCAAAATATCTCTGCAATATTGGACAGAATTAAGATTTTGTTGTGTGAAGGTTTATTAGTATGGCTAAATATATTATGTTTTTTTTTCTTTTGATAGTATTATTATTTGTTTAATGTTATTAATAAGAAGTCAGAAGCTTGACAGCAACAATCCATATCCATGTTCCAGGGCCAGGCAACCGTAAACAATAAAAAAAGAGCAAAAACTTAATAGCGAAAGAAACGTTCTCACTAGACTCTATAGTTTTTATTGTAATAGTGTTAGTTATTTTTTTCTTTCTCTCTTAACAAAACTCTTTGCAATCATTTGTTTCTCCGTCATTTTCACGGGAATAACTGCTAGTAATATTATAAATTACTTTAGTTAGGTTTATTTTTAGAGTATGACATTATTGATCAACTGTTTTTTTCTGCTATTACTTCCACAGAACCAGACCCTTGCTCCTCCCCCGCCGCCGCCACCACAGTAGGATCTCGCCAAATGAATTCTGGGACGCCTCTTAAGTTTTTCTGATAACTTGTCCGGCGTTACTTTGGAAATGACCTTCACCTCACAGTACCCGTTTGTGTCTGCATGTGTGCGTCGGCTGCATAAGTTGGTGTGTCCTGCTACCATCATGTAGAGACACACCCGTGTGTCTACTGGTTGGAAATAGTTTACGCTTTCACGGGACTTTAAAATTATTATGTATATATTTTTTTGTACATGATTTCGATAGTAAGGGCATGTTTTGTATCGATGTTAGCAGATAAATTGTTATAATATCGTAGGTGTATACAAATTAGTTGTTGAAATAGCATAGGTGTTTATAAATTAGTTGTTGAAATATCTTAGCTAAATACAAACTAGTTGTGAAAATAGCATAAAAGTATGCACATGAGTTATTGAAATTTCATAGTTTTATACATATTAGTAGCTGAAATAGCATAGCTATATACAAACTAGTTGTAAAAAAAGCATAGATGTATACAAATTAGTTGTTGAAAAAGCATAGGTGTTTATAAATTAGTTGTTGAAATATCTTAGCTAAATACAAACTAGTTGTGAAAATAGCATAAAAGTATGCACATGAGTTATTGAAATTTCATAGTTTTATACATATTAATAGCTGAAATAGCATAGCTATATACAAACTAGTTGTATAAATAGCATAAGTGTAAAAACATTAGTTGTTTAAATAACACAGAGGTCAACATTTTTTTTTTTCAAATAATCTGGGTGTTTATAAATGAGTTGTCATTCGTAAAGACTGTCCAATCCAATAAGTAAATAAATTTATATTTGTAGATACAATAATAGCTGATGAAATGTCATATAGCCATCAATTACACATAAATTGTGTACACACTGATAGTGTTGAAACATCATGTTGTTATCTTTTAGACACTAAATAAATGAACAAAAAATATGAATAAAACTATATGAAAATGATATGAATCTTATTTGCTTAATTTATTGATTATAAATTTAAACTTTATATTACCACCCTACCACCTTCTGCTTCAAATGATCTGAATGATAGCTTGTTTCACGAGGACTTTGGAAAACTTGTGTCGTCCATACATTCTAAGAATCTCCTCATTCTTGGTGACTTTAATGTTCATGAGTCAGATAATAGGCACACTCGCAACTTTGTTCAATTGTTGCACTCGGCAAACCTGGTACAGCATGTTTCGGAACCTACACACAAGGATGGATATATTTTAGACTGGGTTGTGTCACGATCTGACAATGATGGTTTTCTTAAGTCAGTAATTGTTGAAGATCATCTTATATCTGATCACTTTCTTGTTACCTTTACCACAAATATGGAAATGCCTGCTGTTCCAATAAAGAAAATTCAGGCCAGGAAGTTACGAAATATAGATATGGACTTATTTCGCGATCATCTTTCAAGATCAGATTTGGTTATATCACCACCTGATGACATCTCTCACCTAGTTCTACTCTACAATAATACTCTATCTTCCATGCTGGAGACTTTTGCCCCTAGGACTGAATTGTATGTTAGAGATAGACCCAATACCGCTTGGTTTACACCCTCCGTTCGGTTGGCTGAATTAGCTCGACGTCAGGCAGAGAGACACTGGAAAATGAGTGGCCTTGAGGTGGATAAACAGATGTTTAAGATAGCAAGGAACAAGCTTACAAATGTGATTAGACGTGCGAAAGCAAAGCAAGTTCAGTCTGCTTTGGAGGCTGCGGGCACTGACTATCGAAAACTGTTTTCCATAGTGCAGAATCTTCTTGGAAAAAATGAATTAAGTCCAATTTTGCCTGACATGAGCAGCGAGCAGGCTGCGGAGGCTCTTAATGATTTTTTTAATGAAAAAGTCGAGACGATTAGAAACAGCTTTGGTAATCATACTACTCCACCCACTGTGGAGAAGTCATTTTCTGGAATTTCTTTGACAAATTTCCTCCCAGTTTCCGAAGATCAGTTGAGGCGTCTTATTTCTGTATCTAAACCTACATCCTCAATTGTTGACCCCATTCCAACGAAGATTGTGTTGGACTGCCTTGAAATTCTGCTTCCAGTTTTAGTGCGGATCATAAATGGTAGCCTGGAGTCAGCCACAGTCCCACAGATGTTTAAGACTGCTGTCATCAAGCCTTTATTAAAGAAAAAGGGGCTCGATCCTAGTGACTGCAAGAGTTTTTGCCCAGTATCTAACCTTCCCTATGTATCGAAGCTTCTTGAGAGGGTTGTCTCTCAGCAGCTTTTACAACATCTAACCACACATGGCCTGATTGATAAATTTCAATCTGCCTATCGTCCTGGGCATAGCTGTGAGACGGCAATATTACGTGTTATGAATGATGTTCTATGTAGTGCTGACCGTGGTGATCTGACTATCTTAGTTCTGTTGGACCTTAGTGCTGCCTTTGATGTTATCAACCATGACTTACTTTTATCAAGACTTCAATACGAGATGGGCATCACTGATACTGCACTTCATTGGTTTACTTCCTACTTGGCAGACAGGACTCAGAGAGTTTCTATCAATCAGACCTTATCAAAAGCCACTTCTCTCATCTGTGGCGTACCTCAAGGATCAGTTTTAGGGCCTATCCTTTTTGCTGTTTACACTAGCCAGCTTGGCAGAATAATTGATAGCCAAGGATTATCTCGCAAACTATATGCGGATGATACCCAGCTGTACAAAAGCTTCCATCCTGATCATAATGCTTGTGCTGCCGCTGTTAATGCAGTGGAAGACTGCTGTCTAGCGGTGAAAGCGTGGATGACTGCCAACAAACTCAAACTAAATGACGACAAGACTGAGGCAATTCTGTGCGGTTCAAACTTCAATCTTAGGAAAGTCGATATTCCATCTATTAAAGTAGGGGCCTCTGATATCTTTTTGTCTAACACTGTCAGGGACCTCGGCTTTATCATTGACAGTAAATTAACAATGGGCCCACACATCAGTACTGTGGTTAGGGCCTGCTCCTTCCATCTTCGTGCCCTGGGTCAGCTGCAACCTCTGATTAATAAAAAAAAACAGCCAATGCTTTTGCTGTTTCAACAATACAGTCAAGACTAGACTATTGTAACAGTTGCCTGTGGGGTTTACCCCAGAAACAACTGGATAGACTTCAGAAAGTTCAAAATACTGCAGCACGCATTGTGTCACGAGTAAAGAAGCATGACCATATCACTCCAATTCTCAAAGAGCTCCACTGGCTCCCTGTGACGAAGCGCATCGATCATAAGAGTATGTCCCTTACCTATGGATGCGTGGAATGCACAGCACCTGCATATCTCAAAGAGCTTATACCGAAGCATGTCCCGTTAATGATGCTGCGATCTTCAACACAATCTCTCCTGGAAATTCCAGGTTTGGAAGGTCACAGAAAAAAGACTCTTGGTGTACGCTCGTTTGAATCTGTGGCGCCTACACTGTGGAATGGCTTGCCTGAGACACTGAAAAACTCGTTGTCAAAAAAAGCATTCAAGAAGAATTTGAAGACTTTTCTTTTCAACTAAGTTGATGAAGTACACATCCATTAGCAAAATACTTGTTTAAAACTATTTTAAAATGTTATTGTCGTTTCGTGCCTCCATCGGCCGAAATCTTGTTTAAAACTATTTTAGAGTGTTATTGTCGTTTCGTTTTTGTGAGCGCGCTGAGCATGCTTGCATTAGCATGGAGTGAGGCGCGATATAAATGACCAATTATTATATTATGTGTGTTTAATTATGACTTAACCTCAGTTGGCATAAGCAAAGACTTCGTAGCTAAACCATAATAGGCCTATGTACTGCAAGACTTTGGTAAAATCATCATATACATAATTACCGTTAGTTTGTTTAAATATAACTATATATATGTTCGTTCGCTATAGGCTCTTGGGCCGTTTGACTGATTGGCAAAAAAAAATATTTATACATTAGAAACGTCCTCCAAAAGTAATTTTTATTATTTTAACAATTTTATTTTATTCGTTAAAGCAGGCTTTTTACTAATTATGTTAAGGTTATAAGCAGAGCGCCATTTCATAATGATGTCCCTTTACGGGCGACCGTAAACAATAAAAACGAAGAAAAACTAAATCCCGAAAGAAACGTTCTCACTTAAGTTTTTATTGCAATATTGTTGTTTTTTTTAAATTATTTTTTTCTTTCTCTTTTAACAAAAGACATTGTAATCATTCGTTTCTCCGTCATTTTGACGGGCATAACTCCTAGTAGCCTATATATATATATATATATAAACATTTGGTAAGAATTGACCTTTTGATTTGTGGGGTCAAAGGGAGACAACAATTAAAATGTAAACAGTCATCAATAAGAGTAGCATTATAGCATTATAGCAGAAAACGGCGATTTGATTGTTGATATGTTACTGCTTGAGAAAAGAAGAACTAACTTAATGGATGGCGTTTTAGATTCAACTGAATGAATTCTCTTTCGTCTCATGAGACCCAATGAAGTAAGATTTATAAAGTTTTAAGTTCAGCGTAATTATCTACCTTGTTTTTCTCTGGCATAGGTTAGCTTTGTTTCTTGTTTTCGATGGCTGTAGCGGTAGAGCGTTAGGCTGGCTTACCGAAGGTTCTGGCTTGAAAATCCCAGTAAAGCCTAGAATTTGTTTCCTAAGAAAAGAGGTTGTCTTTGTGTCACTCCAGCTCTGATGGGATATCTGAGTGTCACTCCAGCTCTGATGGGATATCTGACATTAAATAGGGTTAAGGTGGCTGGTCATTGTGCTGGCCACACATCCCCCAGTATCAATTTGGTCGTTTACTACAGGCTAATTCTATTTATAGCAAAAAAAATCTGTACAAGAAAAAATGTAAATATAACAGACAACGGTCAAAGTCATCGAATGCAGAAAGTGACCAATGAAATCTTTTTTCTTATTCCAAATAACAGAGACAATGCATGAAAATTCATTTTATTCCCGGCTGGCATCTGGGCATGGAATGGGTTGCCTGATCAAACTATGAAAAGCAAATAACTTAACATCGCTTAATACACTAATCAAAATGCAAGACTAGACTCAAACCACAGATTAAGCGTAGGACGTTTTATAGAAAGAGCGTCTTTAACAGAAACTGTTGAACGCTGCCTCGCCGGCCCTATGGACCAATATATTTCGACTTCACATTTTATTGATTAACTTTTCTCTGGAACTAAGATGTTCTAAGTTCTAGTTCAACTGACTTGCTTACTGGCACTCTGGAAATCCCTATCACCGTGGCCGAGCGGCAGCGCGTTCGACTGGCGATCCGAAGATCCTGGTGGAGGCTAGTTTTTTTTCTCGGGACTTGAGGGTGTCCCTGAATCTACCCAGCTCTGTTGGGTACCTGACATTAGTTGGGGTAAAGGCGGCTGGGCATCCCCTAGTATACCGTGGCCACAGAAACTGGTCAAGGCTGCTTCACCAGCACTATGATCAGTTTGTTCCGAAGGGTACTTTACTTTTTATCTACTGCTTTAGGGTCATCAGATTGAAAGGTCATGGATTGAGTGACGTAAGGATTAAATATAAGTTTACGATACGCCAATGAGACACACGTCTAAGACACACGTTTGAGACAAACAAGAAGATGCCTCCTTAAATGCTCTCTTATTCTGTATCGCTCCCCGTGGAGCATAAGGCAGCAACAAAGTTCCGTCATGCCTCCCTATCCTGGGCGAGCCATTTGATTTCATGCCATGTTTTGTTGGTGGCCTTTGCTTCCTCGTCCATTGTTCTCCTACATGTTCCCATTGGTCTTCCCCTTCGCCTTTTTCCTGGTGGTGTCCATAAATGCAGAAAAAAATGAAAAAAAAATGCATCAAAGAACAAATACACCAAAAAATGGAGAAATAACCTCCAAAACACGACAAACCAAACTTTCTCGACTGTAGATATTACCTTTCCCAAAATAATTACTATATTAACGATTTAATTGATTTGGTAATTAATTATATTAAGACATTTACATTTTATTACACTAATTATTTACTCTCCCCAACCTTTTTTTAGAGTTTGTATAGGTCAGTGCACTCAAGATATTGTAGAAAATCTTTTGTAAAAAATGATTAAGTTTTTGTTACAAAATATTCTGCTAATTTTGGCGATATAGGAAGCCAATATGTCAGTTAAAAAATAAACTAATTTGATATCTACATCATAAAAATTTAAGTTAAAGTCTATTATATATAACAACAATTCCTAAATTCTGATTCATAGAAGAATATATATATATCTGTGTTTATGTTTTGAAAATAAATTATTAAAAGTAAGTAAACGTAAGTTTGTTGCTTTTGATTTCAAGTATGCTCAGTGTGCTGACTCAGAGAATTACCAGGGCCAAGGAGATCAATTAAATAATAACAATAATATAAAATGTTAACCCTTCCCGTACCGACCTACTTATATCTATGCTGCCTTCAGTTCCGCTATATACGCGCCCGGGACTGTAAGGGTTAAGTGCTTATATGTGCTACCACGCTACAAATAATACAAATAATATAAGCACTAACATCGACAAACCAAATTAATATCTTCAGACTCAGGACCGGGCATAACAGACTACGACAACTTATGTTCCGGAGTCTAGGCATTGGAACCAGTGAAGAGTGCCCATGTGGGATATCTCCTGAGAACACAGTACATGTGCTCCAAGCTTGCCCTCTTTATGAAACAGCTCGCAACAGGTTCTGGCCGCAGATGACCTCCACCAACACCAAACTGTATGGGAAAGAGACCGACCTGGAAACCATCGTGCAATTCACCATAGCTGTAAGCCTTGTTGTTTGAACTTTGAACCCCTCCCTCCATTGACAATATAGAGAACGAAGAAGAAATCGTCTGAGACAAACGTGTAAGACACATGTCCGCTACACACGTCCGCTACACATGTCCGCTACACACGTGCGATACAGACGATCTGTCTGACATATCAAACACCGGCATTCTCCAAATGTGTCAACACAAACAGTGAACTCTAGACATCTATAAATAGACCACAATCAGACATGTGTCTGTATCTATATCTGTGTATATATAAATTCCATGGACAGCGCGTGTAAAGATTAATCCGACAATGTCTTGTTTTTCTTTCATTATATCATGAAGTCGAACAAAAACTTTCTCTTACCTCCCCTGTCTCTCTTTCTTTTCCGTTCTCTATTCAGATTCCTTCTGGTATTTTTTTAGGGAGTTATACTTTCTCTAGCCTACTTATTGCATTACGTTACAAGCGAAATTTCCCGGCTTTGCACGGTGAAAAACTTTACATTAAATATAACAATTATTTAATAAAAGCATTTAGTAAACACATTTTTAAAAACATTGTAGGCCTAATCTGGTTTTTTAAAAAAAAGCATGTCCTTTTTTATTTTAACAAAAATGTTAGTATTATCCCTGGAGGAGAATCGAACACCTGTCTCCTGCTTGCGTTTAAATTATAATTATTAGATTTTTATTACTGAAAACATTTTAAGTCGCCCGCATGACAGTCGGATACACTCAGCTAGGGAGGACACATGCCGGAAGCAAGATCGTAAAAGTAAAATGTGAGACAATAAATTCACGTGTCTTTAAATGACCAATGGGGATCGGAACCTACACAGTCTACTTTATATATAGTTTCTATAAATATATTTCGTTTTTATAGATTGGGATAGTGCTGTTAAACACCAGCAAAAGCATTTTTTGCGATGCCGGAAGTAAACCGGAAGTTCATAAACACGATAAACCCTGACCTGTTGAAAAGGTCAATTTGAGATTGTTGGTGTGTCAGACATTAAATGGGAGATAAACGATATAAACAAAATTCTTGACTCTAGCATTTTTAGACAAGAATTATTTTTTTTTAATATTTGCTTAAGACTGTTTCGTTGTGTTATTAAAGTTGCTAGTATTAGTAGTATATTAAGTATTAAAGAAATTATGCCTGCGGCGGAAAGTAGATAAAATTAATGGATAAAAAGTAAGATAAATAGATACACAATGCTTACTAGTAGAATAATCAATAGAGAGAGAGAGAGAGAGAGAGAGAGAGAGAGAGAGAAAGAGAGAGAGAGATTCATATGAAAAAGTGTACATATAATCCCCATTCGCTCCCCTTGTTCACGGGATTGAAATTAAACCTCCACCATCTATAATTAAATGTTAATACACCTGATCTGTTCTACCTGGCGACTGTCGGTCAACCCAGGTACGTAGCGGGCTAGGTACCCCCCCCCAACAGTTGACATCAGACTTTGTGGGGGTTGAAGCTAACGTGTAGCCGTTGTGGCGGGCGATATATAGAGTTTCTTTTATTCCCTTCTGGCTTTATTTGTGTACGAAGTGCTTCCATTATAAGAACTATGTCTCGATCAGCTGCCAGTTTCTGTAAGTTTCATATTATTGTTTAATATTATTGACATCTATATATGTAAATATAGATATTATGTTTTTATGTAGAGTGTTATATATATATAAATATATATATACAAGCTATATTTCCCGGCGTTGCTCGAGGTGAAAGTACCACAGGCCTGTATAAGTTGTAGATCAAAATTTCATAAACTACAATGAACTGAAAACTATAGAGTTAATAATTTAACAAATTATCTGTGAGAATCTTTCAAATGAATCATCAGTCAGCCAGAACATACAATAGCGGACTTCTAAATGATAAAGTTTTAAAATGATAAATGGTTAGTGCGCGAATGTCTATTGTTCTTGAGTACAAATGGTTCTGTAATATTGTTTTAAATATGCTGAAAGACGGAATTTATGTAAGCAAGTCAAGTTTCCATTTTTGTTGGATCAATAAAGTAGGCATAATCTTATCTTATCTTATTAATTAGCCAACTGAAAACCTTTAGTTAGAAAAGTTAATTTATTATAAATGGTGCAATCAGGCACAAAAAATACGCAAGTTTTGTATAGAGCGTTCTTAGTAGGCGGAGCTTAAGTTTTTTTGTGTACATTTAGTGACGTATTTGTGTAAATATAGAACCCACTTGAGGTACAAACATAACGTGGTGAAAGTAAATTACTTCTTTATCATGCAAAATTCACATCTGAATATTGGCTATCCTACTCAAAAATAAGGAGGTAAATAGTAGTACTGTAGATTAATTGATTAATGTGATTAGGCTAGGGCCGGCTAGACCTATTTACACTTTCAATTTCACTTTATAGGTCTACACTTTTAATGTTTCGTAGGCTAGGCTACGATGTCAAGTGATAGTGTTGATGAACAGGCTATCTAGTCAAGTCACTATTAGGCTCACATCGTCTATGATCTATGTCTATGATAATAATAAAATAGCCTATTTTATTTAACATACATAATATAGCTTAAATCTTAACAATACTTAAAACACAACACATCATTTAAAAAAAGCTCGAGTCTATATGGAACTTTATTAATACAGCGGCCATATTTAATTGTACACCATTACTCAAAGTAAACACAAATCACGTGCTTTTTGTCACGGGATTGCAAACGCCCTATTCACCGAAAAGCTAAGTTGCCCGTGCGACAAAATACAAAGGCCTAGGCCTATAGCCACAGATAAAAATGTTATAAACTACAATGAACAGGAAGCTATAACAATTATAAAATATAATTACTATATTTTTGTTTACTGAAAACATTTAAGAAAGTAATTTTAAAAAAATATCTTAATAAACTAACCCATAAAAACACTGTTTTTATTATACTCCCTTTCTTTGTAAACTAAGTTTATACTTAATTTATATTTTGATAGATTAAAATACATATAAGTGATATCATACCTTATGAATTTCCACACAAAAATTTTGCGCATTCTTTTTTTTTCTAGCTTTGGCTCGCAAAGTCCATAAAAAGAAAACTCGCTTTGTTTCGGCTATATTGTGTCGTTTTCATTCTATTTATTTCGTAAAAACGAACATATCCGAAAAGTTGACTTACTTCCGTCTCTTCCGGTAGAGGCAGCCATGTTTTTTTTCTTCGATTCGAAAATTGGTCGAAGGAATTCATGACTATTCAAAACGATATGATGCTGAAAATTTGATAGAATGTATTGTTAGTCTGGACAAGTCTGCTGTCCAAGTTTCCGCTCGATTGAACGACGGGAAGTGGTCGAAAAATCGACGCAAAGTTTTGCTAACAAACATTCAACCAAGCAGACAGACAGACGGCACAAGTTAAAAGAAAGGGAGTAAAAAGGCATGTCTTTTTTTTTAACTAAGAGTTTGGACTATCCCTGTGGATGAGAATCAAACGCCAATCTTTCGCTTTCGTCTAAAATATAATTAGTAGATTCTACTTACTGAAAGCCTTTTATGAAAGCTTTAAGTCCTGAAAATACGTGACCATGTTTAAAAAAAAGTAATATTAATAGAGTTTTGTTTAAAAAAGTAGAAAGTATAGTTATCAGTGGGGAATCGAACCCAGGTCGCACGCAAATCGGATACGCTAACCACTTAGCAAGGGGGGGGGGACACATACCTGAAGAGAGATCGCAAAAGTAATATATAAAACAATATGGTCACGTGTCTTTAAATTAACCAATGGGGATTGGAATCCACACGCATTCTATTTTACATATTGCTGACTATTTCGTATCACTTTCCCTCCTTTTTCAGTTTTATATCAATATCTTTACCTATCATTCTATCCAAACTAGCCATATACCTAGGGTTGCCAGAAGTCCGGCAGTATCCTTTTTTCGTAAGGAGTTTAGACTCATGAGTTTTTTCAAAACGCAAATTGCTTTTCAGCCTTACTTACTTACTTATGCCTTTCGCCCCACCAGGGACATAGGGTACCCCGATCCTGGGCCAATTTCTCCATCTAACCCCAGTTTTCAGCCTACATTGAAGTAATATTTTAATTTTTAAACAGACTGTTTCCTGGTCTTATACGTTACAGACGCTCCTTCTATAAAGAAGATTATTGCGTCGGTTTAAACAATGGAGAATCAGTTATAGGTTCGCCATCGTAATAAAGTTGTACTTAGTTCGGGTTTAATCCTATCAACTCAAATGGAAACACAATGTCCTCCGTATCCTTCTTTTATTCTCAAACATCTGGCAAACCTACTTTACATGTCCCACTTTGTATATATATATATATATATATATATATATATATAAAGAAAGAAAGAAAGAGATATAAATAGATAAATAGATAGATAGATAGAGACAGAGAGAAAGAGTGAGATAGATAGATTAAATGTATCTTTTTCTAGATAAATCCCTATGTTTATATTAGTTATCTATATAATATCTCTCTACAACTATTTATCCATCTATCTAGTCATCTATCTATTCATTCATATATCCATCTTACTATCTATCTATCTATCTATTCATTATATGTCCATTTATATAGCCAGACCATTATCTATTTGACTATACGTAGATATCATCATTATCATCATAAGACCCATGACCGTTTCGGTCGTCGTGGGGGGGGGGGGGGAGAGCGAATGGATACCTCAGCAGTCATCTTTCTCCTTTTTTGCATATCTTGAGCCGCTGTGTAGATACATCAACCGATAAATATATCCACATAAAACTGTAGGTTTCTATCTATCTAAATATCTATCTATCCATCGTATTTTCAGGAGTGATGAAGCTGTTGCATTTGGAATAAATAAGTCTAGTGTTTTAGAAAATACTCAGTTTTATACGTAGTTGCATGTGAGTAGTAAGCAAAGTACCCTTCGGACCAAATAGATCCACAGGGCCGGTGAAGCAGCGCTCACCAGTTTCTGTGGCCACGGCATACTAGGTGATTGTGTGGCCAGCACTATGCTTTACTATGCACTATGAACTTTACCCCCAACTAAGGTCAGGTATCTGTCAGAGCTGGGTAGACTCCGGGATTACTTCCAGACCCGGGAAAAATCCTAGCCTGCACTAGGAATCGAATTCAGGACCTTCGATAGGCATGTTAAGTTGTTTATTTTATCTGGGACTATTTTTTGGAAAAAAATTCCTATATTCCAAGCAATTATTTACAGACAGAAGTTTGTTGTGTCAATTTGTTTTGTTTTTTATATTTTAATTTCAATTTATTTTCTTTCAATTGACCTTTTTATTGTGTCATATATAATATATCACCCAGACTCATGTAATCTTATATATGTTACAAGCTCAATTGCCCGGCTTTGCCCGGGGGGAATAAAACAGTCATGTATAAGCTACAGATAATAAAATAAACACTTCAATGAACAGAACGCTATAAATCTAATAAATAAAAGTATTTTTTTTTTACTGAAGACATTTAGAAAAATAATTTAAAATATTCTTATCGGGTTAAAAATAGGCAAGTCGTTTTATTTAACAAAAAGCTAAATTGCCCGGTGTTACCCGTGGATTTACAATCATTTTTTTTTTAAATATATTAATTGAAATAAAAAATGTTTTAGAAAAAAAAGGTATAGACTAAAACTTGTTATTGTTTTTCTGTTTATCTGAGTATTGCAACATATTGTTATTGTGTTTGTAATGTTCAGAAATTAATTTTTGTAATTAATGCCCTTGAATTAATAATCCAGAATAAATCAGTGTGTTATTGTCGTCCATATGCTTTAAATAAAAGTGTTATGTTTAAAAGAATCCTGCTCCCTTAGGTGTTTTTTAAGTTAAGAACACAGAACAACAAAATATTAAAGTACAAACACTACAGTTTTGTGTTTCTACTTTAGAATTCAATGCTTTATGAATTCTTAATATTTTACTCTTTGCCCTTCTGTCCTCTGGTGTTTCTAGGTTTAGTGATTGATCAATAGAAATGAATTTGAACTAGATGTCTATCTAGTTTTTAGATAGTTTCAATACTATCATCAAATTGTATCTTTTAGTTTTCTTACACTGGAAACAAAACGAAAATTAGGTTTGGACTTACAGTTCCAACATTTTTCAAATAGCTTTCCCTTCTCGCTTCTCACCCACCATACTTCGATCTCTATAACACTGGAGGTCAGAAGGGCAAAGAGTAAAGTAGTAATGATATCTAAGGCATTAATTTCTAATTTAGAAAACCAACACAACAGCAATCAATGCTCACAAGCGCGTTCGAGTGGCGATCCGAAAGTTCTGGGTTCGAATCCTGGTGCAGGCTCGGATATTTTCCCTGGACTTGAGGGTGTCCATGAGTCTACACAGCTCTGATGCGTACCTGACCTTAGTTGGGGTGAAGACGGCTGGGCATTGAGCTAGCCACACATCCCCTAGTATGCCGAGGCCACAGAAACTGGTGAACGCTGCTTCACCAGCCCTATGATCATTTTAATCCAAAGGGTACTTTACCTTGCTTACAATGCTTAGATAAACATAATATGGACAAAAACAGTTTTCTTATCCCTTATGCGAGAACAAATGCATATAAGTACTTTTTCTTCCCGATTGGCACCCATGCATGGAATGGGTTGCCTGAACAAACAAAAAACACAATAGCTTAACATCATTTAAAACACTAATAGAAATGCAGGACTAGACTCAAACCACGGATGAGCATAGGACGCAATAATCTTCTTTATAGATGTAACGTCTGTAATGTATAAAATAAACTAACCCATAAAAACAAAGTTTTTATTATGCTCCCTTTCTTTGTAAACCAAGTTAATATTTAATTTATATTTTGATAGATTAAAATAAATATAAGTGATATCATACCTTATGAATTTCCACACTAAAATTTTGCGCATCCTTTTTTTTCCCTAGCGTTGACCCGCAAAAAAACATAAAAAGTTGGACCGGCATTTTCAACGTGAAACCAAACCATAGATCTATCTATGAAGTGTTAAATTTTTTAAAAAATCATAATTATGGTGTATTTAAGTCTTTTCAACTGAAAATTTGATAAAATGTACTGTTAGTTGCCACATGTCTGCTGCCCAAGTTTCAGTTCGATTGGACGACGGGAAGTGGTCGAAAAATTGATCCAAGTTTTACAAGCAAACAACCAGAAAGACAGTAAGAGTTAATAGAAAGGGAGCAATAAGATAAATATTATCACGAATTAAAAGCTTAAAATAGTCTCTGAAAATAAAATATTATTTTATTAATTAACAAAATGAAACTTGAGCGCTGAACGTACCAAAGGATAACTCTTGAATATCAAGGTAAAAGCTAAATCTAAATTATCTTCTCCTGAGGCTAAAACGGATATGACGTAGTTTGTTTCTCAAGTAAATGTTCTCTATAGGGACAAATCTTTTTTTGGGTCTTTCATTGGCAAGTCTTAATTAGGTGTGACCTTTTGAACTGCTATGATCGTGAACTTCCGGTGAAATTTCCCGCCATTTTCGTAAACAAAAACCATGATTTTGGTGCTGTTTGACAATTGATTTCAACATAGACAGTTCTTGTTTTTTAGAAATATACAAAGGCTACAAGATTAGTTATGAGGAATCCGTTTTTAACATCAAAAGGGAATAGGCAATAGTTAATACTCAAAGTGTTAGTCACGTTAAGTTAAATTTAGCTTTGTTTATCAAATAAATTAGTCAAGAGTTGCATGCTTGGTTATTTAAAAAAAAAAACACAATACGAAAATTCATAAAAACATAAAACAAAAATTCGTTTGCATCAAGGATAAGTTTGAGATTATTTAAATGTGATTCTTTACGTCTGACAGTCACAATCCATCCTTTTTATTTGGCAACATCTTTTGAAAATGAAAAAAAACAAAACAATTCTCTACATCTTTTCATGCCACGCAGCACACAGACATGTTTTTTTTAATCAAATGAACGAATGGGACCGGAAATGTTGTACACTTCGGCCTTTTATGCATGCATAAGCGTTAAGACTTGTCAATAAGCTACAACATTGATTGGATGAGAGAGAATGAGTGAGAGAGGGGAGAGAGAGAGAGAGCGAGATGGCACTAACATGGTGGACAGGTTGATAAGTCTGCAATTTCAAAGTTAGAGAGTAGATAGATAGTTTAATAGATAGAAACACACAAAGTTAGAGAGTAGATAGATAGTTTAATAGATAGAAACACACAAAGTTAGAGAGTAGATAGATAGTTTAATAGATAGAAACACACAAAGTTAGAGAGTAGATAGATAGTTTAATAGATAGAAACACACAAAGTTAGAGAGTAGATAGATAGTTTAATAGATAGAAACACACAAAGTTAGAGAGTAGATAGATAGTTTAATAGATAGAAACACACAAAGTTAGAGAGTAAATAGATAGTTTAATAGATAGAAACACACAAAGATAGAGAGTAGATAGATAGTTTAATAGATAGAAACACACAAAGTTAGAGAGTAGATAGATAGTTTAATAGATAGAAACACACAAAGTTAGAGAGTAGATAGATAGTTTAATAGATAGAAACACACAAAGATAGCAGATAGATGATAGATGAAAGATAGATCATAGATACAAAGAGAGAAAGATAGATGGATAAATAGATAGATAGTTAAATAGATACTGTTATGTACCTCTTTATGATTGACTATGATGACTGTTATTACGACTCGTTAAATCGGATTCAATGAATATAGTTGTATCTTTATTAGAAGTCTCCAGATTCTGCTAATCTGTAGCCCAAGCTAGGGGTTCCTTGACTGACAGGTCTATGCAGCAATGTAGTTATATTCGTGATAATTATCTTCAACACCTTTCTCAACAATGATAGATCAAACAACTCCAGTTGTTGAATAAACAATTTTATTTAAATTGTAGACTCAATATAAACGATCAATAAACTTCATCAACTGATGGCAACATAAGTTTCAATACAATGGCATACAATATACAACTGAATATAGCGACTTCACTCGACAAACTTCCGAACTGAACTAACTTTAAGGAGGTCGGGACTTAACAAAGAAAACTATCATCGAAGATTCTACAGGGTCTTAATACGCATTTTAACCTCTTTCTCTATAATTACTACGATCCAGAATTATCCTCCAATTTCCACGGGATTTGAACGAATTATTTTATTTAAACTGCCCTCAGGGCATAAAGGTCAAACCTTGGTCGCCTTGGACTCTGATACGCACTTGTTAAGAGGTCAATGCCTTACTACGTCATTCATTTAGTACCGATATTCGTAACATCCCCCTCCTTCTAAAGTTTTATAATTATTTCTTTTACATTTTAACTACTAAAAATGTTAATTTTAAGGAATAATTATAAAAGAAAATATTCCGGGGAAACAATACAGTTCAATTGGCTATCCCAATAATTCAATCGAACTGATAACAATAATATATAATATATGCAATATACGTTCATCTTATCAAATGGCTTAACTACAGTCATTCAATTTTTAATTCAAAACAATGGACAATTAAATTGTTTATCTAAATCTTGGATACAAGAAAAAATACATAATCATTCTTAATAGATATAATATAATACAAGTTAATAACTTCTATTACATGAACAGTCCACGTTAATAAAAACTCTCTCGTCCATTTAATTATAAACTAATATCTTTTACAATTTGTAATTAAACAACAAAAGAAAAAATCACTTAATGTCTATGCAGACACGACTTATTTTTTCATAAGGAAAAAAACCCAACGTTCTGATAGAACACATGCTAGGCCTAACTCAATTACAAAACAAAAAAAATATTAGCCCTGACATAATTTCACTTTACAACAAAAAATATTATTGCTTCGACAGTATTTTTTTTCATGTTTGTAGGCTGGCTAACACATTAAACTTTAAACAATACTGTCTGTGTCAAAACCCAAAATGTAGGTCAATTCCGCACTCTCTCTCTCTATTCTTTTTTTCACCCTCTCTCATTCCCAATTGATTCTAATAATGTTGACATCGCTATGCAAATTTTTACCTCATCACAGCCTAGGTAAAAAAAAATTGCTACGCGACTAAATAGTTATCGTATTAAACGAGCATTATCTAACAACAATCATTTCGAAATTAAATTCATTTATGTTAGTTTAAGGAAATTAAACATAGTCTGTTCCAGAATTAAAATAGTTTATAGACAATTTCATTAAAAATATTTCAATTTCTCATTTTACCATGACCTTTCGACGTCATTATTTTCTTTTTAAAAGAGTTCACATTGAAACATTCTATCTTTCATGCAGACATGGATTTACTTGAAACAAATTTGGTTAATTTACTTAATTAACTATCAATCAAAGCAGATTATATTATCTTCATACAATCTTAGTACTACACAGTAAGTACTTATTTTCTTTAGATTACATCAAAGACATTTCAAATACAATATTATTGAAGTACAAAAGATAAAAGATTTTAAAAGAGCATAGACTATTCATTTTTTTTTTCAGACAGAAATCAATTTAACAATTTATGTACAAAACAAACTGCTGGTTTTGACTGGTGTGGTGAAAACATTCCATCTCCATTTCCAGTTTGTACGGTGGAATCCATTGCTCTTTTCCATTTTCCATAAAGGTTTTATTCATTATTCATAGATTCTAGGTTCTCCTGTTCCTCACAGTGTTCAGGTCTACCCAATCTTTTGCTTGTCAGTACAATTCATTCAATCTATTTTAACTCATACAGAAAAAAATAGATTAGTTTTACAATCTTGACATGAAATCCTTAATTAATCATACATTAGTTGAACATTGGTATGTCAACATTATAAATTCTCAACCATGACATTCTCAACCATTCTGGTTTACAGTGTCAAGTCAGTGGCACATATCCTAAATTTACAAAACAAGGATAAGTTTTATTTTACATTAGTTTCAACTTCTGATCTGCTTTTCATGTAACAGTATCCTAAAAGTGAAAAATCATATATAATACATTTCTTGGAATTCTTTTTAGTCATAGTTCTGTCTTTCAGCAACTATTTTTTTACCCTACATTATCATACATTCAATGATAATGTTACAAAGGAATAAATTCACATAGAAGAAATTTGCATCTTGACTCAGTGCAATTATTTCAACAACAGTACATGATAAAATATTTTCCATAGTACAATCATAAAACATTTCTCAATACTTTAGTGATAGAAAAATTCTCTTTTCTTAAAACCATTTACATCTTTTTCAATCAAATTATCCTCTCTGCCAAATGTTTCAATTATCATTTCCAGAGATTCTCAAACATATCTTATAATCAGTCCACATTTATAATGTCCTCTGATTTAGAAACCAATTCTGCGGATAAAACTGATCTTTTTCTCTTATAGCAATTATTTTAAATGCTCAACCTAACAAGTTTGTTTAGAAATATCACACTATAATGATATTTACTCTAACAATACTTTTACTCAGTCCTTTTTCTTCACAAGTAAGGGATTTAGTTTTAAAATAGTAAGTTTGGTAACTAACTATCAGTGAATTTGTCATTCAATTCATCCTGTACTCCAGGCATAAATTTTACAATTAAGAGTAACAATGTTAACAACATCAAGCTTATTCCAATTGTTTTCAGAAGGTAAGGCTTTATCATTTTCAAATGATATAATATTTTTGCCTTTCTTTCATCACACAACAATGGCATCTGCATGTGAGCAGTGTACAATTTTTTTCTAACAAAAACAGTTATGTCAGACAAAAAAATTATGTACTTATCTAGGTACTTGATCAGCCCAAGGAGGTCCAATTCGGTCTGCCATTCCTCTTGAAGTAGTTTGAGTGGTCCTCGGACAGTGGGTCCAAAGATTTGTCCATAGGCTCCTCGACTTTCCGGATAGGATTCAGATGACATCTCCTGCTCCAGGCATAAGTTCTTTAGGACTGGATTGAAGAGTTCCGGGGCGAAGTTGGTCCTTCGATCGGTCGGTATGGATTGTGGTAATCCATAGCTTTTGGTAGTTTCGGTCCAGCTCTCCGCACTCGTTTCTTCAGTGATGCTCCTCCAACCTTCATCTGTACCGGCAACTGCAGGTTTGTATTGTTGTTTGTTCATGCTGTGGTCTATCTGTTCATAGACATCAGTAGTAGGAGTTTCTTGCTTGTCGACAGCTTTCTCATGTAGCTGTAATAACTCTGGTTCTACTTTCTGTTCAGCAGTCATTTCATTTTGTGATGACTTCTTTGATTGTTCATTTCCTTTCGGACAATCTTCAATCATGGAGAAAATAGTAGTATCAAGTTCCACTTCTTCTTCCTCTTTCTTCTCTCGTGGGAGAATTTCTTCTTTCTTTTTCTTTTCTTGTGAGATAATTTCTTCTTTCTTTTTCTGTGGTGTCATACCATTTATGACATCACCTACAGGATAAAGTTCTTTTTCTTTTCCTGTCTCCACCATAGAACTAGGGTCGGGATTTTCCTTCACAATCAGTTCAGGTCTCACCCTCCCTTTCGCCAAATCATTTGCTAGGATAACAGATATGCCCTCAACAGGAAGTTTTGATATTACTCCAACTGTCACATATCCTGTCACCAAGTCAGATGCGAGGTATATCCGATGTAGAGGTATATCTTCTTTCCATTCAAAACCTCTCAATAGGACAGTCTGTCCTGTCAATGTATTATCATTCAACGGTAATACATCTTTAAGCAGCAGGGTTAATGATGCTCCTGTGTCTCGTAATATTCTTACGGACTTCAGTGGTCCTTCCTTTTGTAAGGCCACACAACCTTCACTAATGAACGGTTGAAAACTGCACAGGGTCTCTGTGTCAATTTTATTCTTCCCTTGACCATGACTTTCGGGTGTTGTTTCATCTTTCGATGACTTCAGACTCTTGTTCGAGTCAAAAATACTTTGGTCTACTTTTTCGTCTCTGTGGACTTGGACAACCAATCCAATAGTAGCCATTCTGTATTTATAATCAGGATATTTATCCTCATTATCTTCAGTTGTAGATTTCTCTACCTTCTGACTTTTGCTCTCAGGCAAATCCACCCTCAGTGTTTCTGGTTTAGAAGAATCTTTCTTCGAATTCAGTTCGTTTGTATCTTCGCTTTCTTGTACATTCTGTATTTGTGCATGGCTGGCACACATGACCACTTTGTTAGGTCTTTTATCTTTCCTTATACTCCAACAGTCTTCTATGCTATGTCCGGTTCTTTTACAAAAAGTACATTGGACGTTTTTGTTGACAGGTTTCTTATGAACATCATTTTGTTTCACAAAATGCTCCTTTTCACGATGTTTTTGTGGTGTGTTTTCTGCTTGCCGTTGTGCCCTATTAACATTCTTTTCACCAGCTGTCCTATGACACAATGTGTACTGTTCCGCTAAATCAGCAGCCTTATGTGGGTCAGTGATGTCACGCTCGGATAAATACATTCTTATATCCGGCCTCACTTTGTTAATAAAATCCTCTAACAGAATGATATCTTTCATTTCTTTTAATGTGGAGATATTTCTGGATTTTATCCACTGATCCATTAACTTTTCTTCTGCTCGAAGGAAGTCTAAGTGTGTTTGGTAAGGGGACATTGTGTACTGACGGAACCTTTTCCGATAACTTTCCGGTATTTGGTTGTACGCTTTAAGTACAGTGTCTTTAATGACTTCATAATCATTCAAATGTTCCTCTTTTAACAATAGAACACAATCTCTTGCCCTTCCCTGAGTAAAAGCTGTTCTGACTAATATTCCCCATTTATCTTCTGGGAACTTAAAATCTCTGCAAGAAATTTCAAAGGTCTGGAAGAAATTAGCTATTTCACTTTCTTTATCAATGTAGGTAGGGACTAGCTTTTTCCATCTGGCCATCTCTACATCACTATGAGATTCTTTTTTAGTAGCTCCTATCTTTGCCAGTTCTATTCTTTCCTGACTTTCTGTTTCTCTTTGACTTTTCTTATCTCTTTCCTGACTTTCTATTTCTCTTTGACTTTTCTTATCTCTTTCCTGACTTTCTATTTCTCTTTGACTTTTCTTATCTTCCATCTCAAGACGTTTTTCTTCTAATTCCATCCGTTTCATTTCTAGTTGAAATCGGAACTGTTCGGACATCTGACCTTCAACTTGATATCCCTCCGCGCTTGATTCTACTTTCAACTTTCCACTCGCAATCAACACATCTTTTATCTGCTGTGTCAACACAGTCCTCGATGGTGTAGTTTCAGTAACTTCTATCTTTAAGATCTCAGCGATCTCTTTTAACTTCTTTATTGATAAAGTTTTCAAAACTTCTTCTTCTGGATTTTCAATAAATTCCATTCTTTAGTTAAGAGATTTATAAAATGGTAAATTTTTCCAACTTACGTTTTTCCAATCGGAAGAATGAATTCAGCGTTATTAGGCTTGCTCAGTAGGTCACGGCTTTACACACAACACAACACCACTTGAATATATGCTTCACTATACAACTATATCGGACGCAGCCCGCAAACTGTTATGTACCTCTTTATGATTGACTATGATGACTGTTATTACGACTCGTTAAATCGGATTCAATGAATATAGTTGTATCTTTATTAGAAGTCTCTAGATTCTGCTAATCTGTAGCCCAAGCTAGGGGTTCCTTGACTGACAGGTCTATGCAGCAATGTAGTTATATTCGTGATAATTATCTTCAACACCTTTCTCAACAATGATAGATCAAACAACTCCAGTTGTTGAATAAACAATTTTATTTAAATTGTAGACTCAATATAAACGATCAATAAACTTCATCAACTGATGGCAACATAAGTTTCAATACAATGGCATACAATATACAACTGAATATAGCGACTTCACTCGACAAACTTCCGAACTGAACTAACTTTAAGGAGGTCGGGACTTAACAAAGAAAACTATCATCGAAGATTCTACAGGGTCTTAATACGCATTTTAACCTCTTTCTCTATAATTACTACGATCCAGAATTATCCTCCAATTTCCACGGGATTTGAACGAATTATTTTATTTAAACTGCCCTCAGGGCATAAAGGTCAAACCTTGGTCGCCTTGGACTCTGATACGCACTTGTTAAGAGGTCAATGCCTTACTACGTCATTCATTTAGTACCGATATTCGTAACAATACATAGATAGATAGAGCGATAAATAGATAGTTCGAGAGATGGAGAGAAAGAGAGCGGGAGAGAGAGAGACAGAGAGGTTGGTAGATTTTCTGCGATTTGAGCCTTGAGTATTAATATAACTTTTACACGTTTTTTCTTCAAAACAATTTCTATAATTTTTGTCTATCTGAGGCTTTGTAATAGATTGTTATTGTGTTGTATTTCTACGTTAGAATTTAAATATCTTACGCATCATTACGCCATAATGCTACTGGTTTTTCTAGTTTGTTCAGGCAACCCATTCCATGCCCGGATGCCACTAGGGGAAGAAAGTGTACTTGTATGCATTTGTTCTCGCATAAGGAGTAAGGAAAGTGTTATAGTATTATGCTTACCTGAGCATTGCAACAGATTGTTTTTGTGTTGTATTTATAAATTAGAGTTTAATGCATTATGTATTATCTAGTGTTTCTATGTTTATTGATTTAACTATTGGTATTAATCTTGTCAATTGTGAATATTGACAAGTATTGATGAACATTGCAGCTCTTTTTAGAAGGCATTGGTCCAGAAAACTGATTCGTTGTATACTGTGCATATCAAAGCCAATGTAATACCAATGAATATAATAAAATGGACCGCCTACTCTATTTTTACTCCCTTTCTTTTAACTTGTACCGTCTGTCTGTCTGCTTGGTTGAACTTTGTATCAATTTTTTTGACCACTTCCAGTCGTCCAATCGAGCTGAAACATGGACAGCAGACTTGCCCAGACTAACAATACATTCTATCAAATTTTCAGCATCATATCGTTTGGAATAGTCAAGAATTCATTCGACCAATTTTCGAATCGAAGAAAAAAAAACATGGCTGCCTCTACCGGAAGAGACGGAAGCAAGTAAACTTTTCGGATATGTTCGTTTTTACGAAATAAATAGAATGAAAACGACACAATATAGCAGAAACAAAGCGAGTTATCTTTTTATGGTTTTTGCGGTCCAAAGCTAGAAAAAAAAAGGATGCGCAAAAATTTACGTGTGGAAATTCATAAGGTATGATATTACTTATATTTATTTTAATATATCAAAATATAAATTAAATATAAACTTAGTTTACAAAGAAAGGGAGAATAATAAAAACTTTGTTTTTATGGGTTAGTTTATTAGAGTTTAAGTGTTGTTGTGTTTCCGTGCGCAGCCAATCACATTGTCTTTAATGTCTCGTAAACTTCCCTAAACACTTACGCTGTATACAAATTTCTATTTTAATCATAATTTTACATTGAGAAAATCATAGCGAATTACTAAACTAAAGGACAGGGTGCAATTGGAAATTCCGAAACTAAGTTTTTTCAAGTTATCAAACAGCAGAAATATCAAAGCAAACGGTCCATATTAATATAGTCTAGTCTTTAATATTACGTCAGATAAATTGGTCATTATAAATGTACAGACGTTCCTTCTAGATGGAATGGTTATTACGTCCTGAGTAATGGTACGGTTGGAAGCTGGATTACTAGGGCATAAGAATTCAGAAAAGAGCTGCAAGGTTCATAATAAGCGAATACTCACAACTAACAAAAGTAACACCAATAGTCAAATCACTAAACCTAGAAACACTAGAGGACAGAAGGGCAAAGAGTAATGTAGTAATAATACATAAGGCATTAAACTCTCATTTAGAAATACAACACAATATCAGCCTGGTGCAATGCTCAGATAAACATAAAGACAAAAATTACTTTGTTCCTGAGTGGTATTCGGGTATGGAACGGGTTGCCTGAACATACCAGGAAAACTTGTAACTTAACTTCATTTAAAACATAAATATGCAAGACCACGGAAGAGCGTAGGACGCAATAATCTCCTTTATAGAAGGAGCGTCTGTAATATATAAGTTCAAGAGAGGGCTTAAAATCTTCCTTTTCGGCCGCACTCAACTTTGTCGTCGACTCAAGCTTAAAACTCTTGTTGTATGCTATAAATACCATGAGTATAATTTTATATATAAATATAAATATCATGCACACTTTTGATTCCAGAACATTCGCAATCCACTTATCCTTACATTGTGGACTTTTTCCTAGGGTATAACGGGGTCTCTACAGTATAATGAAGAAGAAGAAGAACCCGGGTTGTCAAGTTGACAGTCCGGTGAAGGCCTACTAACCGCAGGACCATCCGGCCTTATTACTTTACATGCTATATTATTTAAAAAGAAAAAAAAAAAATATATATATACTAGGAGTTAAGCCCGTCAAAATGACGGAGAAACGAATGATTACATTGTATTTTGTTAAAAGAGAAAGAAAAAATAACAAACAGTATGACAATAAAAACTTTAGTGAGAACGTTTCTTTCGGTATTTAGTTTTTGTGCTTTTTTATTGTTTACGGTCGACCGCAAACGGACATCATTCTGAAATAATAAAAAAATTACGCTAAGTTTATAACCTTAACATATGCTGATTAGTACAAACAAACAAATTACGAATTACATATTTATATAGCGCTTTTCATAGCAAAGTCTTCGAATGCGCTTTACCTTTACCATTGTGTTATTAAAATAAATTTTAAAAAGTGTGTTTTTTAAATTTTGTTTTAAAAATGTCTATATTGTCGGCTTGTTTAATTGTGTTTGGAAGTTCATTCAACCTAAGAGGAGCTACGACGCTGTAGGAGCGAGCTGCAAATGTTTTTCTTTTTACGCTTGTTACCTTGAGCTGCAGATGGATTTTGTTTTCTCTGATGTGTGTAGCTCGACCATGGATCTCATGTACTGGGGAGATTGACCATGAAGGCTTTTATATAGAGCATAGTCAGAACTTTGAATTTTATCCTAAGTGTTATAGATAGCCAGTGCAGTTTTTTTAGACAGGTTAATGAGTTTTCTTCATTGTTCAGAAAAGTTTTAGCAGCCAAGTTTTGGAACCTTGCATTTTTTTTCAAATCACACTCTAGCAGTTCAATTCATAAACAGTTCGCGTAGCCTAGATGAGAGATTACCAGGCCTACGATGTTAAGTAATAGGTCTAAGTTTATTTAAAAAAAAAAAAATTAACGAATTAACCGATATTGTTTACATAATAAAAATTTCTTTTGGAGGACGTTTCAAATTTTTACATTTAACTTTTGTGCCGATCGGTCAAACGGCCTACAAACGGCCTACAAACGGCCTACAAACGGCATACAAACATATATATATATATACATAAATTTACAAACATAAACAAACTCACGGTAATTATGTATATTGACAAATATATATAAATGGTTGATGTGAAATTGGATACGACCTGTATTTGACTGGCGGCACTGACGATTCAAGGCTTATTGACCCATGTCCCGCAATATTTTCCTTCCTGTCGTGTTTCATTTGACAACGCTCAACACATTCTATCAAATATTCAGCCACGCCCCACACCCCCCCCCCCCCCCAGCTCCACAAAATTAGTTTTTTTAACTGCTGTTATTTCCTGACAATCTATGGTGTACATTTTTTAAATCCTTATTGAACGTGTTTTAAAATCATTTGTTGAACGCTGATGATTGACATGCCTGTGTATTTCCTTCACTGAGTTATATATAATATAGACAGTAGAGGCCGACCGAAATTGGGTTTCGGCGCCGAAAGTAGGCAAATGGCTTCTTTCAGCGTAGTTTCGGTTTCGACCGAGGCCAAAAAGTAAGCTTTCTGTTTGCTTTCGGTTTAGGCCGAAACTGATATTGACTTTCGGTCATCAACCGAATGTCTATTTTAACTTTCAAAATTCAGACTGCCAACGCTAGTGCTGCATCTATTACTCTGCTTAGTGATAATTTCATTTGGTTTTAAACTGTTGCGAATTAATCTGTGTGAAATAGAAAATTAAAGTTAATAATAAACGGATTATTTAATCATCTCAAAGAATATCGAAAAATGGAGTGTGGTATTACTGTAGGGCCTACAGTCTTTTTAAATCTTTTATTTTGGCAATTTCGGTTTATCTTTCGTTTTCGGCCGAAGGTGTAGTTAAACTTTCTATTTCAGCTTCGGTTTCGACCGAAAGTCAATTTATAACCTTTCGGTATGGTTTCGTTTTCGGCCGAATCCTAAAATTTGGTTTCTGTCGACCTCTAATAGACAGGTGAGTTACCCATATTTAAAAAAAAATCGTTTATAGATCTATAATCAATTAGCTTTCACTGTGGTTCTACCTTTGTGAGAAGTGAACAGCCACATCTACAGAAGTCTAACGCACATTGTAATCATTCGTTTTTCCGTCACTTTTGACGGGCATAACAACTAGTATGCGGTAGAAAACGAAAAACATTGTTTTCAAGGCTTTGTTTGTTTAGGCTAGTTCATTGCTAAAATATATAGTTTTGGGATATGGGAGTTCAGTAACTGCCTAATCTGAATTATAGTATTGAAACACTAAAACTCTAAATGTTTGAATAGGACCGTTTTAATTGGTTTGATGTATGCCTTCTGCCCACCTCAACCCATTCCTAACTATCAACTGACTCGGCTCTATATTCTCTCTCTCTCTCTCTCTCTCACACACACACACACATGCACACACACATGCTTACACACACACATGTGTAACGTGTGTATTCGACACTCCCACCGTCTCATGCCTCAGGAAATTTTTTATTTTATGCAGGAGAGAAATACCTATCAAACATCTTATAACAAATTTGTGCCCACATTAATCTTGTCACATAATCCGTCATAGTATCCCGACGGACCAAATTAATCCATAGTGCCTGTTAAGCAGCGTTCACCAGTTTCTGTGACCCTACTTACTAGGGGATTGTGTGGCCAACAAACTGTCAAGCAGCTTCTACTTTAACACAAATAAAGTCAGGTGCACATCAGAGCTGGGTCGACTCTGTAAGGATATCCCCCCTTGAGATTGAATTAATGGTGCGACAATAGTCAGTTGTGAATATTCACTAACAATGAACCTTGCAACTCTTATCCTATAATAAGTATGAAAAACGTAAAGTATCCTGTCGGCTCAAAGTTATCCATAAGGGACGGTGAAGGAGAGCTCACTATTTTCTGTGTCCATGGCATACTATGAGATTGTGTGGCCTGCATAATGCCCAGCCGCCTTTACCCAAACTATTGTCAGCTACCCACCAGAGCTAGGCAGGCACCCTCCCGACCTGGGGAACGGGTCCTAGCCCTCACCAGGATTCAAACCAACGACCACTGGTAGGCCAGATGAACGCGCTGCCGCTAGACCACTATGACCCATTCATGTATTACAGCTCATTAGAAACTAATCACTAGTATATAATGTAATGATAAGAGGTGACATACCTGGTGTGTATATGAAATCATGTTGCATTATATGATATCTAGATGTATTCTACGTACTTTGTTTTTCTTTTTCCTGCGTGTCATTGAATGTTGTAGAAGAAATGGTAACAACTTTAGTTGGCAATTTAATTGTCATTTTAAGGATAAACAAATCGGTGCATTTATTATTTGAGTTGACCATTGGCTAGTGTTATAAACATGTGTAGAGATAAAGTTGACTGCTGGACACCATATAGTTGGATGGTGTTGTGAATCATGTGTAGATATAAAATTTACCATTCGATAATGCTATAAACATGTGCAGAGATAAAGTTGACAACAGTACTGTGCAGTAATAAATTGACCATTTTAGACCCTAAAGTTTTACTTATATATAAATATGGTAAATACTTTATAATTATCAACTCTGCCTTTTTTTTTGTTGTTGTTGTTGCAAGGTTTCGTCATTTTCAACAAACGCAATATCTTGTGTAGACTTATTTAGCCTAGAGAAATATAGCTTTGTTCTTGCATAAAAAATTAGCTTTTATGTCTTGTTTTTGTTGCTCAATGGTAAATGCGCTCTGAGCTTTCATTACATTTGGTGGCAGCGCTATATAAATAAACTTTGTATTATTATTTAACTTTATTTTAAACTTGGGAGGTCCATGATCGTATAGTTTAGTAAACATGGCGGTGCACCTTCACAAGGAAAAGTATGCGCCCTACAGGGGTGAGCCCTGGGACAACTAAACTACCAACCATTGTTTTATAACGAAACTATTTAAACACCCCCTGTACCACAATAGTAAAGTAAAATATTCCTGTCTGACCAAATTGATCCACATGGTCGGTGAAGCAACCTTCACCAGTTTCAGTGGCCACGGCGTATGATGGGGATTGTGCGGCAAGCACAATGCCCAGCTGTCTTTACTTTACCCCGACTAATGTCAGATAACCCATCAGGGCTGGGCAGACTCGGGGACTCACCCATATAGCCATACAAGTAATTATTTTTTCAAATAAACTCTACACATCAGATCAGAAGAAAAAAACACCACAAAAAAAAACAACACCAACTGATGAGCAGTTATTGTCATAAGGACAAAGTATTTCATTTTATATCAACTTCTCCCTCGCGCACACACACAAACACACAAGAAAGGACCACCCACACTTTAAGTGTGTGAACATAACAATGAATAACATCGCTATATTGGAAGATGTAGGCTTGTTTTTGAAATTACTGTAAAAGTAAAGATGAATACATAAATATGGAAACACTAACATCCGCTATTTTGTTTATCGATATATCTATCAATCTGCCGATTTATCTTTCATCTTTCTTTTTTCAATATATTATCTTTCAATCTACCTGCTCGTTTGTTTTTTTCATCTTATTCCGTACTAAATGCAATATACATTACTTAGATGGAGTCGTATTTAATCGCACGTTTAAATGTTGTTTTGTTTTTATGGAAGCAGATATAAAAGTGTACTTCTGAAGAGAGAAGGACGTGTGAACTCAATACAAAAATAAAGAATTCTTTTTAGATTATATCTGACGATCTTTGTATGGAAACATATTTAGAGTTGAAAACAAATGTTAATATATTTATACATATTGTATCTGACTTGTTATCAAACTCTGTATATAGCTCACTTTCTCCCTCTCTCTCTCTCTCTCTCTCTCTCTCTCTCTCTCTCAATTTCTGTGTCTCCACAGTAAGCTATTCACAGGTAGTAATTCAGATTGACAGTCAGACCAATAGATAGTAAAATAAATAAATATCTTTATTGATAAATTAACAGATTACAAGATAGAGAGAGAGAGAGAGAGAGTGTGGCATTCGGGCATGGAATGGGTTCCCTGAACAAACCAGGAAAATCAGTAGCTTAACATCTTTTAATACATAAATAAAGATGCAAAACTAGACTCTGGCAACGGGTGACCGTAGGATGCAATAACATACTTTATAGAAGGAGCGTCATTAATATAGGATAAGAGATAGATCAGAATGAAAAATATACATTTAAGAAAGATGGATAAAATAGATTGATAGATAGATAAAGGTAGATATCTGGATAGATAGATGTATGGATGTATAGATAGTATATTTATTTAGATAGATATGTATGTAGGTTGGTAGGTATATTGGTAGCTTGGTAGGTAACTAGGTAGGTAGCTAATAAGATATACATATGGATAGATAGGAAATTAATTTTTTTTGATAGAAAGATAGGTAAATAGATAGATAGATAGAGAGACATACAGATAGATTGATAGATTGATAGATTGATGGATTGATAGATTGATGGATTGATGGATTGATAGATTGATAGATTGATAGATTGATAGATTGATAGATTGATAGATTGATAGATTGATAGATTGATAGATTGATAGATTGATAGATTGATAGATTGATAGATTGATAGATTGATAGATTGATAGATTGATAGATTGGTAGATTGATAGATTGATAGATTGATAGATTGGTAGATTGATAGATTGATAGATTGCTAGATTGATAGATTGGTAGATTGATAGATTGATTGGTAGATTGATGGATTGATAGATTGATAGATTGGTAGATGGATAGATTGGTAGATTGATAGATTTATAGATTGATAGATTGATTGATTGATAGATTGGTAGATTGATGGATTGATAGATTGATAGATTGATAGATTGATAGATTGATAGATTGATAGATTGATAGATTGATAGATTGATAGATTGATAGATTAATAGATTGATAGATTGATAGATTGATAGATTAATAGATTGTATAGATTGATAGATTGATAGATAGATGGATAGATAGATAGATAGATAGGTAGATAGATATATAGATATATAGATAGATAGGTAGGTAGGTAGGTAGGTAGGTAGGCAGGCGGGCAGGAGGTCAGACAGACAGACAGATAGATACATGGATAGACGGATAGACATATAGATAGATAGACAGATATATATATATATAGATAGATAGATATAAAGATATATATAGAGAGATAGATAGATAGATAGATAGATAGATAGATAGATAGATAGATAGACAGATAGATAGATAGATAGACGAACAGATAGATAGATAACACAGTATCTGCATTAGTTGCTGTGACTACACCAGTTTAACCAATATACATAAAAAAAGGCTGTGACATAATATATTGCAGCAACAGGTCACACTATTGTGACGCAACAATTGGGGTAATAAACCACGAAAGGTGTGTGTGTGTGTGTGTGCGGGGAAGGGGGGCGGTGGTATTTGAACTGTTACCCGCGATAGAAATCAATACCATTAAAAAAATCATCAGTGTGTGAGGTGGGGGTGATTGGGGGTGGGGAGGGGGTGAGAGAATCCATACAGTATCTTAGATTTCAACATAGATATCCAATTCAATACTTTTACCATACGTTTTCGATTATTGCAAACGATTCTCCATGTTGTTGTTGTTATTTTATCTGACTGCAGGGATTTATAGAGTACGTTTTATTATAACTTTAATAACGGTCTCTGTCATAGACATACTAGTCCTTTTTTACTCCCTTTCTATTAACTTGTACCGTCTGTCTGTCTGCTTGCTTGCTTGGATGTTTGTTGTGCAAAACTTTGCATCGATTTTTCGACCACCTCCCGTCGTCCAATCGAGCTGAAACTTGGGCAGCAGACTTGTCCAGATTAACAATACATTCTATCAAATTTTCAGCATCATAGCCTTTGGAATAGTCACTAATACCTTCGACCAATTTGCGAATCGAAGAAAAAAAACATGGCTGCCTCTACAGGAAGAGACGGAAGTAAATACAATTTTCGGATATGTTTGTTTTTACGAAATAAATAGAAGGAAAACGACATAATATAGCTGAAACAAAGCGAGTTTTCTTTTTATGGTTTTTGCAGGCCAAAGCTAGAAAAAAAAAGGATGCGCAAAATTTTAGTGTGGAAATTCATAAGGTATGATATCACTTAGATTCAATATTTATTTTAATCTATCAAAATATAAATTAAATATAAACTTAGTTTACAAAGAAAGGGAGTATAATAAAAACTTTGTTTTTATGGGTTAGTTTATTTTATACATTACAGACGCTACTTCTATAAAGAAGATTATTGCGACCTATGCTCATCTGTGCTTTGAGCCTATTCCTGCATTTCAATTAGTGTTTTAAATTATGTTAAGCTATTGTGTTTTGTTTTTTTTTGTTCAGGCAACCCATTCTATGCCTGGGTGCCAATCGGGAAGAAAGAGTACTTATATGCATTTGTTCTCGCATAAGGGTTAACAAAAGTGTTTTTGTCCTTATGTTTTTCTGAGCATTGTAACAGTTTTTTTTTATTGTGTTTCTAAATTAGAGTTTTATGACTTACATATAATTATATATTTATTTTAAAACATCTAAACAAACTCAAGGTAATTATATATGTATTCATATTGATTTTCAATTTATTCGAATTGGCTTGAGTGAATTATTTCAACTGCACCAGGCCCTATACAGAAACCACGACACTTTTTACAAGGACACGTTCCATTATCCAACACAGTCGTATCTCTACACATTCCTAATTAGACGCCCAATCTTTCCTTTTAGTTTTGTGTTGAGAGTTTTTTCTTTCTGACGTTTTTGCTGCTTGTTGAAAATAGAGTCGTTGTTGTTGTTGTTGGTGAGAAGAAACTATGTCTCCATTCTTTAACACTGTGTGAGAGAATTAGTGGTTTGAGGGTTTGTTCTCAATTCACTAGTAGTTCAGTAGTATTTAAGTAAAGTATCCCGTCAGAACCAATTGATCCATGGGGTCAGTGAAGTAGCATTCACCAGTTTCTGTAGCTTTCTTGAAATGTTAATAAATGAGCGAATGTTAACAAATTCAGTTAGGTTTTCTGCTCTTGTTTTTGTTTCAGCGTTCCATTGAACATTTCGAACAAATCATTTTTCTCTCGTGGTGATGTGTTGTTGGGAATTTCATTTGAAATGTATACATCATGCATAAATGCATGTGAAATTTCCAACGTAGACTGCCTTCCCTTGTCTGACGTAGACTGCCTTCCCCTGTCTGACGTAGACTGCCTTCCCCTGTCTGACGTAGACTGCCTTCCCATGTCTGACGTAGACTGCCTCCCCCTGTCTGACGTAGACTGCCTTCCCCTGTCTGACGTAGAATGCCTTCCTCTGTCTGACGTAGACTGCCTCCCCCTGTCTGACGTAGACTGCCTTCCCATTTCTGACGTAGACTGTCTTCCCCTGTCTGACGTAGACTGCCTTCCCCTGTCTGACGTAGACTGCCTTCCCCTGTCTGACGTAGACTGTCTTCCCCTGTATGACGTAGACTGCCTCCCCCTGTATGACGTAGACTGCCTTCCCCTTTCTGACGTAGACTGCCTTCCCCTGTCTGACGTAGACTGCCTTCCCCTGTCTGACGTAGACTGCCTTCCCCTGTCTGACGTAGACTGCCTTCCCCTTTCTGACGTAGACTGCCTTCCCCTGTCTGACGTAGACTGCCTTCCCCTGTCTGACGTAGACTATAAACACAATTACTGATCGAGAAACAACGACTGCTATAGTTGACTAGAGAAATCACTTCGGGTCTATTTTTATGTCCTTAAAAGTTTAAAGTTTGCAACTTTGACTCAATTAAACTGACATTTATCCAATAGTGTATTTTGCAACTCTTTTAAAGGTCTAATAATAAATCTAAACTGTTTGTATTAGAGCTACAATCTTCTTTCATTTTGGTCTTTTCATTTGGCATTTATGATATGTATTGAAAGATTTTGTTTATTTATGACCTTTGTAATGTTTGCCCAGTAAAAGTCTGGCTCCGAAACCGTTAGTGGGAGTTTCTCACATATATTCTTTCTGTGAATTGTTTCCATCTGTCATGAACGCTGTGTATAATTAAAAGACTACATACGTTTTCTTGCTGTATTTTACAGGTAGTTTGATTCTATTATAAGATCGATCAGTTTAAATTTCTGTAGTCGGAAATGATCTCACCTAAAATTTTTGTTACAAACCGAGTCTTCCGTTGTCTGTCTTGTTCACTATAAAATAATAGACACAAGCAACTCGATTTTCTTTGAAAGAAGAATTAAATGCTTGAACTTGTTTACAATAATAACATTCAACTTTACTGGTCAATGTTATAATCACTAGCTTCCTTGTAGCTAAGCAACAATCAACAACAAACTATCCACACCAATACGTGCCTTAAATAGATTTTTAGTGCAGAAAGTGATTGAATGGATTTTCCCGAAGTTTTCAGAATGTAAAATAAAATGTGTACTAGACAGTGGTAGAGACTATGGTGCAGAAAGTGATTGAATGGATTTTCCCGAAGTTTTCAGAATGTAAAATAAAATGTGTACTAGACAGTGGTAGAGACTATGGTGCAGAAAGTGATTGAATGGATTTTCCCGAAGTTTTCAGAATGTAAAATAAAATGTGTACTAGACAGTGGTAGAGACTACGAGAAAACATATTCGTGTTATTTCGTCATAATAAATAAAATATCTATACAAAGATATGTAAATAATCTCTGCGTCAATTTCAATATAAATAAATAACTCTAAATGAGCTATCGAGACAAGTTCAACTACAATATAGAAAACTATCATAACATGCAATACTTATATACACAATTAAACATGACGAACGACAATATAGAGATTTTTATAATCAAAATTAAAAACACTTTTTAATTTATTTTAATAACATATGGTAAATGTAAAGCGCATTCAAAGACTTTGTTATGAATAGCGCTATAAAAATATGTAATTTTGTAATCTGTATACACTATTTAGATCTCCAATTAGTTGTCCATGTCCTTGGTCTAGTTTCGCTAAGTAGGCCATGCAGTTGGAAGTCCCTTGTGAATTATGTCAATATACAAATAAATGCTGATTCATTACCAGATCGTTTGTCAAATGGTACAGCTGTCGGGCTTTATACTAGAGATGGGAATCGAACCCTCATTTAGCAGTTCGGGTTCGGTTCGGTTCGGTGAGACCATAAGTTCGGGTTCGGTTCGGTTTGGTAGGACCCTAAGTTCGGGTTCGGTTCGGTTCGGTCGGATTAGTAAAAAACAAAGTTCGGGTTCGTTTCGGTTCGGTAATAATTTAAGTTCGGGTTCCGTTCGGTTCGACAACAACTGAACTCTTACAATGTTAGCGTTTTAATTAAACTTTTTTTTTAAATAAAAAATCTTAAAATAGTAGCCTAGCCTAAAACTGAATTTTCTACTGATTTAAAATAATGTTTATCTTCTGCCGCATGTTCAAAACTCACAATTAATTATACATAGGTTGATGCAAATAAAAACAACAATAGGCCTAAGTGTTATTTTGGGTCTTTTGTTATATGAAATACAATTTAGAGGCCGACCGAAACCAAATATTTGGTTTCGGCCGAAAACGAAACCATACCGAAAGATCTAAATTAACTTTTGGCTGAAACCATAACCGAAACCAAAAGTTTAACAACACTTTCGGCCGATACCGAAAAAAAACACCTAAATTTCCAAACAAAACATTTTAAATATTAACTAGTTTAGGTAGCCTACTCCATTTAAGTAAACCATAAAACTTGTAATAAACTGTTGTAGGCTATATACATGTAGCCTAGGCCTTTTATATATAATTTTTTTTCAGATTTGAATATTCTTTAAGATTTAATAACCTAAAAGGCAATACATACTTTATTTTAGATTTTTGTATCTAAATATTATGACAAACTTTTGATACAATTAGACAAAACAATACAAAAATGACAAATGCAAGATATTCGGCTGATGACCGAAAGTCAATATCACTTTTGGCCAAAACCGAAAACAAACTGAAAGCAAACTTTTTAGCTTCGGCCGAAACCGAAACCACACACTTTCGGCGTCGAAGCAGAACCGAAACTGAAGTTCGGTCGGCCTCTAATACAATTAGTATACGTATTTCTTGTGTAAGCAATATATTTCTGGTGTAAGCGACGTATTTCTGGTGTAAGCGACGTATTTCTGGTGTAAGCGACGTGATAGGAATGTAAAAAATTTTCGCCATTACAGAAACAATTATTTTTTTTTAAAATGCTCATTGTTATCAGTGATAACGCTCTAAAATATCATAAAAGACAAGTTGAGCTCTTAAAAAGTAAGCTGAAATGTTAATCTATAACAAAATAGTTTCTGTGACCTATTGTTTACCCGCCCCCTACCCTTTTTTCTTTTTTTTTTTTCAAAAACAAGGATTTAAAAAAATTATGTTAAAAATGTAATATTATTATCAATTGTTTACGTTTCAAATTTCATACTTAAAAGAAATATTAGTCTTTAAATTGTTTAGGGTGAGCCTGTGCAAACAGGCAAAAAAAGCCTGCTATTTTATTGCCCCCCCTCCTACCCTTAACGTGCAAGATTTTTCCTTTAAAATGTCATCTCCCTCCCTCCTTATACCATTAAATGTGCTATCACTTGCCCCTACCCCCTCTACATTACACAATTTGTCCCTCCCCCACGCCGTAATGTTCTTTGTCTCACACTGCCAGTTTATCATCTATGCCATATAGTCTGAATTTTTGTTTTCACTCAAAATAAGCGGCTGGAGTGTTCACCATGATGTCTAGTCAATTTATCTTGTTTTCCAATGTGAGGTTAAATATACACCTCTTCACCCCCCCCCCCCAATCTCTAGTTGCAACGTAACTCATTCACTCAATTTTAGCCACAGCGCCGCTGCTGTAGTAATGAAAATGACATACTTTTAGGCTTCTTTTCGCTTCGCAAAATACATTTGGCCAGTAATATACAAACAAACATATTCATTTTTTCTGTAAAAAAAACAAAAAACAAGTTAGAATGCCTAGGTTCTCAAAAATAAAAGCCAATATCCTAATTTTGGAATAAACAAAAACAAGCTCTTGGGAAAAAAAGTCAAGGCGTTTTATCACTGATTGTTATTAGAATAAACACGCTAATTTTTTTTGGTGGGGTAAAGGCAGCTAGGAAGCGGGGTGAAGACAGGAAAGAAGATAAAAGCAGTATGACGTCGCAGAGGCGGGAAGAGCAATCATGCTTTTGTGACACATTTATCTAGGTCACTTACGTTGACGGTCGGTCGATGTTTGTTTAAGCAATGTTTTGTTTTTCTTTTTCGCCGCGCATTTCTATGTGCCTGAAAGCCGATGTATCAAAGGGTGTTGGGGAAGGGATGGTTATACAAAAATAATTCTTTTTTTTTATTACTATCAATACAAATGTTATCATTACTGGCGAATGCTTGCTAGTGACAAGATTTAAATATATTTGTTTCTGTTACTTTTATATAAGTTCGTTCGGTTCGGTTCGGAGTCCGTCACTTTAAAGTTCGGGTTCGGTTCGGTTCGGTCACCGGCAGAGTTCGGAATCGGTTCGGTTCGCTAGAAACCACAGTTCGAGTTCGGTGTGATCGGTTCGGGTTCGGTTCGATTCCCATCTCTGCTTTATACCTTGACACTGATCACCCCAGTATCTCCGGGATTATTATCTTCAATTTGTAAAATAGTCTTACAGAATAAAGTTACCGTTGCTTATAAATTACATCGATATAAACATCAACCTTGAATACACCTTCATGTATTCTAGCAATGAAATAGATTCCATCAAACTTAAATACAAAATTTATTTCATAATTATATGCAAAAAAGTCAACCTTAAAAAAAAAAACACAAACTTTACAATATAAAAACAACTATCGGTAGATTCACATCCTAAACCAAAGCCTTCTGTTAAAATACGATTAATGTGACGTCACTGTCTTTAATGATGCGTTCCCCACACTGCCCTGGCTTCCCCACACAACGTGTAAATCTTTCGCCTTGTGTGAATAGGTTTGCACAATATGTGAGAAGTCTAGTCACCCCCATCTCCCGAGCCTTGCGAGAATTAGGAGCTTGCTCATTTTTCTCGCATTGGCTCTCTTAAGGTCGGCCTGGACTACAGCTGGTCTGCACTCGGCTCTCATGCTTGACGTGAGAGTGATTGTGCAGAGGGCTGAACTTACTGATAAGGATCAGTAACGTTTGCTTCTGTAATACCATCCAAACCAAAACTTTACAAGCCGAGAAGGCCCACAGGAGGGGCAAGGAGGTAAATCTCCGACGCGCCCCCTAAAGGAAAAAAAAAATGATGCGTTTAATAAACAAAATATAGTCGCTATAGGTTCTCTACCGCAGGGGTCGGCAACCCTTTGATAATAGTGTGACAAGGTAGGATTTAATATATTCAGCGTGCCAAAGCCTAAAACGCATCCTGTTCATTCACAAAAATGTCTTGTAAAAAGTCTTGAATTGCCTTTTAGGGGGTTTTCCGCGTGCCATTGAAGAGCACCCTGCGTGCCAAGTCTGTCAAGCGTGCCGTAGGTTGACGACCTCTGCTCTAACGTATTACACAAGTATTCTAACGTATTACACAAGTATTCTAAGGTATTACAAAAGTATTCTAAGGTATTACAAAAGTATTCTAAAGTATTACAAAAGTATTCTAAGGTATTACAAAAGTATTCTAAGGTATTACAAAAGTATTCTAAGGTATTACAAAAGTACTCTTACTTATTACAAAAGTACTCTTACTTATTACAAAAGTACTCTTACTTATTACAAAAGTACTCTTACTTATTACAAAAGTACTCTTACTTATTACGAAAGTACTCTTACTTATTACAAAAGTACTCTTACTTATTACAAAAGTACTCTTACTTATTACAAAAGTACTCTTACTTATTACAAAAGTACTCTTACTTATTACAAAAGTACTCTTACTTATTACAAAAGTACTCTTACTTATTACAAAAGTACTCTTACTTATTACAAAAGTACTCTTACTTATTACAAAAGTACTCTTACTTATTACAAAAGTACTCTTACTTATTACAAAAGTACTCTTACTTATTACAAAAGTACTCTTACTTATTACAAAAGTACTCTTACTTATTACAAAAGTACTCTTACTTATTACAAAAGTACTCTTACTTATTACAAAAGTACTCTTACGTAGCCTATTACAAAAGTACTCTAACGTATTACAAAAGTACTCTTACGTAGCCTATTACAAAAGTACTCTTACTTATTACAAAAGTACTCTTACGTAGCCTATTACAAAAGTACTCTTACTTATTACAAAAGTACTCTTACGTAGCCTATTATAAAAGTACTCTTACTTTTACAAAAGTACTCTTACGTAGCCTATTACAAAAGTACTCTTACTTATTACAAAAGTACTCTTACGTAGCCTATTACAAAAGTACTCTTACTTATTACAAAAGTACTCTTACGTAGCCTATTACAAAAGTACTCTTACTTATTACAAAAGTACTCTTACGTAGCCTATTACAAAAGTACTCTTACTTATTACAAAAGTACTCTTACGTAGCCTATTACAAAAGTACTCTTACTTATTACAAAAGTACTCTTACGTAGCCTATTACAAAAGTACTCTTACTTAATACAAAAGTACAATACAAAACAATATGTTTCTAAGAAACCAAAATTAGAAATATATATTAAAAAACGATTGGACATTAACATACTATTATATTAAAGAAAACAGTATTAGTACAAACGAAAAAAACAATAAAGTCAACATATATAAGATAACACACAAAAAACTTCTAATATATAAGCAATAGCTTTCTGGTGTTTTATGGTGTTTTTTTATATAACCTGGACCCATCTGTTTCATAACCAGTAGGCTTTATGACATCATTTACACCCCCAGAAAAAAAAACTGTGCAATAAACTTGATTTAACCTACGCTATCAACTTGATGCTATTTACTATGGACAGGATTATGCATGTTTGACGAACTTAAAATTTCATATGGCGCCAACACTTCCGGTCCTATTCGTTCAAAAAACAAAATAGCAATTCAAGTCTCTTAATCAAGACATCTGAGTAACAGAGCCGGATTACTGTTATGATGTTGGCACGTTGAATGAATTAAAAATTCATCTTTGGCACCAACCCCAGGTTTGGCATCTATATATAGGGCCTAAATATATATATATATAAAGAAGACTGTGTGTGTGTTCAACCAATCATATTAGACAATTGAAAGACACGCGACCTTATTGTCTCATATTATACTTTTGCGATTTCACTTCGGACATGCGTCTTCGATAGCTAAGTGGTTAATTGGTTAACGTTGACCCGGGTTCGATTCTCCAGTTAGTCTATACCTTTTTTTCTGCAATTTGTCTTATTTCAATTAATAATAGCCCTACTTAAAAAAAGAAAAATAATTATCTTCATTGTAGTTTATAATAGTTTTATCTGTAGCTTATACAAGCCTGTTTTTATTTTCCCCGGGCAAAGCCGGGTAATTTAGCTAGTATTTCTATAAGGAGCTCATATTTACAACGAACGTTTTACAAGGGGGCAACATAATTTTTTACTTGGCATTTAATAGTAAAATTATAATTGGATTAATATTAGAGATTTGTTCAATGGTGCCTAGCTATGATTGACAAACTCCTGCAGGACACCTGCACACATATTACACGAAAGATACATCATATCAAAGATTATAATAATGCGGACTGCTTGCTTTAATAGTTCTGCTATTTGATGACTCGAATGACGTCTTTTCGGATTTCCCCGATTCCCTTTTGCACTGTGCATTAAATGACCAATTAATTAATTTAATCGCTATGATTTTCTCAATGAAAAAATAAAAATAAAAATCGAAAGTTGTATACATCGGAAACATTTAGGCAAACGTAGGAGCGTAGGAGTCATTTAAGAAGGCGTTATTGGATGCGAATGGAAAAAGAACATATAAGCTCTAAAAATAGATCAAGCGGTCCATCTTAATATAGTCTTTGGTCAGATCTAGTCGAGATTTCAAGTCAAAGTTCCATTCGTCACCGAACAACAAACACATCACTGGTTCTATCCGTGCCGCCTACCGATCCCTGCCGCTCTTCTATCTAAAAGGAACGCCTGTATTCTTATAAAATAAACTTTTAAGATAAATTTCTCTCTGACAGTTAAACAAAAAAGTTCTTAAATCTTTCTGTTCTTTCCGATATAGTTACAGTGCCATTTTTGTAATGATTTGTGTGTGTGTGTATGATTTCGCAATGTTGCTTAAACGTTATATATAGTGACCACCTTGTAGACTTCAGTTTGTTACTATTGTTTTAATGTTAGTTTGACTATTTAATGATGCAAACGAAGTATTTTCTCGGCAATGTATGCATTATTAAATATAAATGTGTAATGTGGTTCGAATGCACCCCCCCCCCCCTTTAGCTATGTAAGTTTGTTGCGCCAGGACTTGTTGGTTCGGCAAGATGTAACAACTACCATTGTAATATGGAGAAGGACCAGTCGTCCATCTTGTCGGGCAAATGGGGAACGTCACGGAGCGCTGTCCGGCAGTAGCGTGTCCGTGTGTTTGTTGTGAGTTGTTTTTATAGTGGGCGAATGATGATGGGGGTGACCCCCGGCGTATGTGTAGTGTAAAAGGGAGTTAAAGTTTGGTCGACGAAGTTTGTGCTAGTTTATAGTGTTTGTATTAGTACTGTGGATTGTGTCATTGTTTGTATAGAGGGTCAAGATACTTATATTTCACTCTTTCATTTCATTCATCAAACGTCATTTATGAAAAGGTGTATTCGCTATACTTTAGTGTATTTCTTGGTGTGTATTCCTTGATGTGTATTAACAGTATTACCAAAGACTATAATAAGATGGACCGCTTGCTCTATTTTTATTGCTTATATGTACTTTTTTTTCCGTGCGCAACCAATAAGGCTGTCTTAAATTACTACTACGCACTTCCTTGTTTCTTAAATGTTTCCGCTGTATAGAACTTTCGATTTAAATTTTAATTTTTCATTGAGAAAATCAAAGCGATTCAATAAAACGGAAGTGCAAAGTATTATACGAATCGGGAATTCAGAAAATCAGTGTTTCAAGTCATCATATAGCAAAAATACTAAGGCAAGCGGTCCATGTGTATTATAGTCCATGGTGTTACGATTTTAATAAATACTTGTTTAAAGAACTCGCACGTAAAAACGTAAAGACTTTATGCTTAAGCTACTCCACCATTATTTCTTATGTTTTCAGTTTTGGTCTCACTTTTTTTGTTATTAATATGGCTATACTTTAGTTTAACTGCCTCACGGAATTTCTCTTACGGCCCATATGTTACTTTAAAGATCATGAATACGAAAATCGAGGTTTTATTGAGCGGTTCCATTTCTGTGATTTAAAAAAATGTATCACTAAATGGATGAGCGTAGGACGCAATCATCTTCTCTATAGAAGGAGCGTCTGTGATGTATAAGATAAGAAGTCTCTAAATGTTACCTTTCTCTTCCCAGGGGTGTCCGGCTGGAGGACTGCCAGAAAATATCACTTCGGGACGGTGTGCCTGGGCATCACCGTCATCGCCTCCGTGGTCATCCTGGCCAACGTCAGCAACATGCGTGTCCAGGTTCACCGGAGCTTCCTGTCCTTCTCCCGCAACAACGAGACACTGTACACCATGTGCGCCGAGCTGAACCAGAGGATGGCGCAGCAGTCGGCGGAAAGGGAGCGCTCCGGCGCCCCGGCAGCTGTCGCCAACACCACGGCCGCAACGACTTCCACGACCTCGACCTTGGCTCCGGTCGTGTTCACCGCCGCGGCTTTCACGGATTTGAAAGACGATGAGACCACCCTGGAGGCCGTCGTCTGCGACCTGACCCAGTATAAGAAGGGTCTGCCGGTGGCTGGCGACGTTAAGAACCGGGGCTTCAATAACCAATGTCCGGAAAAACCGGCCAACTTATGTAAGTATATCTTCAACATATTTACATTATAACCCGGGCGAACCAATTTGATCTATGCGACTAGTTTCCGTGACCACGGCATACTATGGAATGTGTAGCCAGCACATTGCGCGGCCGCCTTTTCTTTACCCCCAACTAATGTCAGGTACCCATCAGGGCTGAATAAACACAGAGACACCCTCCATACTCGAGTAAATAAATCCTAAGCCTCCCCCCCAAGCAGGAACCGTTCAAACACAAAGGCCCCAAGAAACTCCCTAAATGACAAACTATGATAACATGGTGAGTAAAAAATACCCCATAGCCACTGCGCAGTTCATCAGAAGAATTGGTCTTGTTCTTCGGCATGCAATTATTGAGAACGAAGAAGAAGAAACGCGAACTTGTTACCCCCCCCCCCCCCCACACACACACACACAGACAGACACACACACCTTCCTTCAGCTCCCCAATATACATGATTACACAATGTAAGATTATATTCAATTTTTACCTCACGGATCTTGCCCACTGTCATTTGTGGTCATTTTTTATGTAGACAGATTACCCGCGCTAATGACTATGTGGCTTACGTACCCCTAGGTTTTCAGTGAATGTGGATTTGTACTTATGGATTTTCTTGTATCTACTAGAAAAATCTTTCCTTTCTGTGGTTTAATGCCTAATGTTTGGGACTAATGACGTAACTGAACGAAGGTTAAAAAACAACAACTGTGTGTTGATCGTGTATAATTGTGTTGTGTGTGTTTTTTTGTCATGTAGGTTACATAAATAGCTCTATGGTATGTTCTAGTGCTTAAATCAGTCGGTGCTTCTCCTGCCGAATGTCATTCTCTTGCATTGTTACGTACGTTTTTTTTTCTGACATACTTCAGAGACACTAAGACATGTGTAACACTTTAAATACAGGACTTGTGACACAGGCAGCCCGCCAAAACCTTGTAGTCTTACCCAGCTGGTACACCACGTCGTATCGACGTGGAAAAAAATGTGAAAACCACGACGTGGTGTTGCGCTGTGTAAAAGCTTGCAGGTGATCCTTTTAGACTGAAGATTATTACATCTTTGGCCCAAACTTCCTGCAGGGGCGGCAAGGCTTGGACGGTGGCAGGATAAGGGGGGAGGTCACTGTGCCCCCAACGTTTACTGTGAGGGGGAGTAAAATATGGGTACCCAATCAGATGATTTTTGAAAAACAATTCAATTATGCATCCATCTAAATTAGCCTACAAGACATAAACTAGACTATTTTAAAATATAACTTTAGCTCTCTTTTCAGTTTTATTGTTTACGTTTTGAATCTACTAAATCTTTCACCAAGACATTTCAGGTGTTGCTAAGAATTTCACATTAAGACAAGATCACTAAAAAAATAAAACAAAATATAAAAGGAATGAAAACGAAAAGAAAGCTACGCATATAAAATATAAATGTGACGTTAACCCTTCCCGTACCGACCTACTTCTATCTATGCTGCCTTCAGTTCCGCTATATACGCGCCCGGGACTGTAAGGGTTAATAGTTTACGTTCCAGTAAATATGTCAAAATCTTTGGACTATATCGTTACTTTCACAAGGGATTTACTGATAACATGAAACCAGTCCAGTTTTTACTATAAACCATTGATCATTTCATAAAGAATTTGCTTGTTTACTCATTCAACGGATTTTGATGTTAGCAAAAAGAAAAGATAACACAGTTTTGTTGTTGTTTGTTGTTTCTAAGGTGGATGGAGATTCTTATCCTAGGTCTATATTTTACAAGCGTTCCTTTTTATAAAGAAAATGAAAGGTCTTTCATTAGTTTGAACAGTGTGATCTAAGGCTTAGATAGGCTACACTGTTTGGTGGCCGACCATTCCGCCCTATGTTGAACCTAATGTATCGCCATTTTCTATGCTCCAAAACTGACCTATGAAAACAAATCAATAATTTTATCACCGACCTATGAAAATAATTCTACAATTTTATCACTGACCTATGTATATAAATCAACAATGTTATCACTGACCTGTGTAAAATAAAATCGACAATTTTATTACTGACCTATGTATATAAATCAACAATGTTATCACTGACCTATGTAAAAAAAATCGACAATTTTATCACTGACCTACGTAAAATAAATCGACAATTTTATCACTTACCTATGTATATAAATCAACAATGTTATCACTGACCTATGTATATAAATCAACCATTTTATCATTGATCTATGTAAAATGATATTTTTATTTTTCTCAAAGCATTCGGCCACCTTGGAAATTCTCCGAACCCATAAACAACAATCCCTTCAATTATTCATATCTGTAAGAGTGGTTGTTTTTTTAAAGTTTACTTCAAAATTAACGATAAAGAATTTGTTTACCCTCGTCAAAGTCTAACAAGGAATAATAAATGTCTTCATAATTTTTTATTTTTTAAAAAATATTATAACACATTTTTTGGTGTAAAAACAAAGATGTAAAACAGGTCACGCGTGACTGAAACTATGACATCGCTTTACGTTGTGAAACTTTCAAAGGTACCATCACAGGGGAAGGTAATCCACTTGTCATACATATAACGTTGTAAATTATCTCCCTTGTAAATTTGGATTTAATTATGAGTGGTGCTCAATGGTTTCCTTTCAATGAGCCCCAAGTGATTTTTATTTAATTTTATACATTTAAAGTTAAAAAAAAGAAAGGTTGTTTTTTTATCTTCCTTACTAACAAAGTGTTGTGTAGTGGCCAGTTTAAGAGAATGTTAACTAAGGAATTGTGTGGCCAGAACAATTTACTTTCAGTAATTTGATAGTGAGCCGAACTAAATAGACCAAGGGACTCCACTTTGTATTAGTCTATTGCTAAAAGACTGTAATGTTGTACACTTAGTACAAAATACTTTACTCATATAAACACAATATCTAGAACTTTCTTGTAAGAAGTTGACAAAAATACAGCCCATGTGTTTATTGTGTTGTGGTTATATTTTAAATTAGATTTATTTTTATATCTGGTAATGTGTGTAGATTATTACTTTACTAGATTTTTGTCAATACGAGTTTTGCATGAAGATTTTTTTTTCTATACAAGATTTGTGTCTGTAATTTTTGTCTGTGCAAGGTTTATGTCTGTAGATGGTTATTTCCGACATTATTATGTCTGTAGATTGTTATTTCCGACATTATTATGTCTGTAGATTGTTATTTCCGACATTATTATGTCTGTAGATTGTTATTTCCGACATTATTATGTCTGTAAAAAGTTTTTTCCGACATTATTATGTGTGTAGATTGTTATTTCCGACATTAGTATGTCTGTAGATTGTTATTTCCGACATTATTATGTATGTAGATTGTTATTTCCGAGATTATTATGTTTGTAGATTGTTATTTCCGACATTATTATGTCTGTAGATTGTTATTTCCGACAATATTATATCTGTAGATTGTTATTTCTGACATTATTATGTCTGTAGATTGTTATTTCTGACAATATTATATCTGTAGATTGTTATTTCTGACATTATTATGTCTGTAGATTGTTATTTCCGACATTATTATGTCTGTAGATTGTTATTTGCGACATTATTATGTCTGTAGATTGTTATTTCCGACATTATTATGTCTGTAGATTGTTATTTCCGACATTATTATGTCTGTAGATTGTTATTTCCGACATTATTATGTCTGTAGATTGTTATTTCCGAGATTATTATGTCTGTAGATTGTTTCTATGAGAAATATTTGTCTGTAGATAATTTCTATAACAGATCTTTGTCTGTAGATCATTTCTATAACAGATATTTGTATACAAGTTTCATGTAATTTTTTCGTTGTCAGGAACAGTATCAAATCATGCTATACATAATTCTTTCAACCAATTTTCTCTTATTTTATACATTACAGACGCTCCTTCAATAAAGAAGATTATTGCGTCCTACACTCATCCGTGGTCCGAGTCTAGTCTTGCATTTTGTATTCATGGTATAAATGATGTTAAGTTACTGGTTTTCCTTGTTTGTTCATGCAACCCATGTCATTCCCAAATGCCACTCGGGAAGAAAGAGTACATATATGCATTTGTTCTCGCATAAGGGATAAGGAAAGTGTTTTTGTCCTTATGTTTATCTGAACATTGCAACAGATTGTTACTATGTTGTATTTCTAAATTAGAGTTTAATGCCTTATGTATTATTACTACTTTACTCTTTGTCCTTCTTTCCTCTAGGTTTAGTGATTTGACTATTGATGTTACTCTTGTCAGTTGTAAATATTCACTAGTAATGAATCTTGCAGCTTTTTTCTGAATTTGTTCTAATTTTCACACTTGCTTTCGAAGGTCTAAAGTCTAAAAGAGTACATTTCATTTTTTTTTGTTTTGTTTCTTAATTAAACAAGGCACAAAAACTGGACTTCAATATGTCATCATTAACCTTGTGTCGCGGGCACTTTTAGCTGTAACCTCAGGTTCCGGTGTTTCAGTAGACACAGAGATTTATAAAAACAATGGCCCAGCCTAGAAACATTTCTTACTCTTTCACCTGTACCCTTTTTTTTACCTGTTAAGTGTTTTTTGTATCTCTGCTTACGCTGGGCTGTAGTGTTTTGGTGTGTTTTTTTTTTATTCTTTTATTATTATGTAGTAAAAGTTGGGGGCGTTACACCACGCCCTCCCCTACCCCTATAGAATGTAAGCTTATATAGACAGCTAGATGTTTTATATTTTAAAAAAAAAGAAACTACATTTTATTTAAACTATAAAAAAAATTAGGTCATTTGTTTTTCTCCTCTCTCTCTCTCTGATTTCGGGGCCGTCCACAAAAGACGTCCGCCACATACATGATGATAGGCCTACATGGGAGGTATAAAGGCGAACTTTTTTTTTTTGATAATATGTGACGAATTAAGTTTGAGTGTTTTAAACAAAGTGACGTCCATATAATTTTTTATTTATTTATTGCAGCTTTAAATAAAGCTTACACTTAAAATAATTTTTATTTAATAAGCAACAGTAATTGCAGCGCTCATAGTCTATGGATTAATAGGGATACTTTTTTTTCTTTACATAGAATAGTAAGGACATTAAGAAAAACATTAAAGAGACACAAAGTAGAAATATTTGTCAAACGCTGAAATTAGACAATAGAACATTAGAGAATTCACTTGGGATACTCCTATTACATATTTATTTCATGGGGATATATTAGCTTTATATATTAGCTTTATATATAAGCTTTATATATCGCTACAAAGCTGTGGATAAAGTTAGGCATCCAGTCGGACCAAATTGATCCATAGGGCCGATGAAGCAAGGTTAAACAGTTCCTGTGACCACGGCATACTAGACGATTGTGTGGCAAGCACAATGCCCAGCCGCCTTTACTTTACCCACAACTAATGCCAGGTACCCATGAGAGCTGGGTAGACTCAGGGACACCCTAAACTCTTCTGTAAAAAATACATTTTTTTTTATTTTTTGTTATAATTATTAGATTTATAGCTTTTTGTTTATTGTAGTTTATAATTTGTTTATCTGTAGCTTATACAGGCATATTTTATTTCCCCTTCACCCCGTGCAACGCCGGGCAATTTTGCTTGTAACAATACATTGTCTAGGAATCCGCATATTGATGAGGTAATTTTAAAAAATAAAATAAAATATTTAGCTTTATAAAAAGAAACTTCTAAGAATGAATCAAGAACATAAATCTGAAATGCTAACTCACATTAGTTAGACCTATACTCGAATGTGTATCATCTGTATTGGACCGATTATCTAAAGAAAATATTGCGAAAAAAAAAACACTAAGCAATTCCAGAAATGAGCTGCAAGGCTCATTGCTAGTAAATATTTCCAACTGACAAGAGTAACACCAATAGTTAAATCCTTAAACCTAGAAACACTAGAGGACAGAAGGACAAAGAGTAAAGTAGTAATAATACCTCTGGCATTAAATTCTAACTTAGAAATACAACTTAATTACAATCTGTTGCATTGCTCAAATAAACACAAGTACATATACACTTTCCTTCTCCCTTATGCAAGAACAAATGTATACAATTTTTTTCTTTCTCTCTCTCCCATTGGATAACCATTAACTTAACATCATTTTAAAAACTAATCAAAATGCAAGACTAGACTCAAACCACGTATAAACAAAAGGATGCTATAAGTTTTCTGTACTGAAGGCGCATCTGTAACAGTTAAAAATAAAGTTTTGTTCTCCTGCATTTCTGTTGTGAGTTCCAGTTGTGTGCTATGATGCAAAACGTAAATCTCATGAATTATTTGTTATAACTTTGTCTGGAGAGTAAGTTGATACAAACCTTTGACTTACATTCAGCTGGAGGGTTAAGAGTGCTCGTGGATCGATCGGCGCGTGTGAGACCAAACAATGGTTTAAAACAGGGGTCGGAAACCCAACAGAACTCGTGCCACACTTGGCACGCAGAACGATCTTCAATGGCACGCGGAAGACTCTTAAAAAAAAAAAAACTTTTCAAGTGTCTACTAATAGAAATTGAGTGTTAAACCAGGGTGATATTTAAGCTGTTGGCACGCTGCATGAGTAAGAAATCCCTCATTTACACACTGTTATTAAAAGGTTGCCGACCTCTGGTTTAATAGGGTTAGATGAATCTCAAACAGGTGTGGCAGTCTGGCAGTGGTTGAAACGATCCAAGACGATCTGACCCCCGTGGAGTCGCGGGTTCTATCTCTGCCGCCGACCGATCCCTGTAGCCCTTTAGGAGTTTTTGGTCTAGTGGACGTAATAATCTTTTATCTAGAAGGAACTTATGAGAAGCTCTTCAATAGGGTAGAGGCCATGATCGCCTAGTTTCGAACTCAGCACTGTCCGGTATGGATCCTATTTTAGTATGCTTTCCCCATCTGGACGCTCTCAGTGTAAAACTGTCTTGATGCAGAAGAGGCGGGCGAGCTAGTGTTTTTAGACTATCGGAGCTCTTAGGAGCTTTTAGGAGCTCTTATGTGTGTTTCGAACGGATGTGTTCTGACATCTAGTTGTGCACATCCTGTTGTGTCTCCACCCTAAGAGTTACTCTTTCATTTGTTATTCGATCTCTAATGTAATCTCCCAGATAGCACAGTGAATTCGGCCCTAACTCGATTTCGTTCGGTACCGTCCGCAAGCGTAAATCAAGTGCGTTTTGCAATCGGCTCGTTCTTGAACAAAAATAATTCAAGTAACATTGGCTCATTTTTCTCACTTGTGATTCAGATGTGGGCAGCTAGCCACTCGCAGATCTTGGTTATCTATATACATGAGGCTCTTTAATGACTTGAAGGGACTGTTTTTATTATGTAACACTTTACCTGTAACACACAGGAAGTAAATCATGGATATAGGCCTTCAAAGAATGCAATAATACTTCTGCTTAGAAGGAGGGTCTGTAACAGATACGCTATCTTGACAATCTTGTGGTACAAAATATATGCAGTTTCATTTTTTACCTTAATTTTTACATTTTTCTTTAGAAAAACGGATATGAGTTTCAAACACAACCCATATTGCATGCCCGGATGCAACTGTGAAAGAAAGAGAACTTATATGTATTTGTTCTTCTAACCCTTACAGTCCCGGGCGCGTATATAGCGGAACTGAAGGCAGCATAGATAGAAGTAGGTCGGTACGGGAAGGGTTAAATGGGACAAGCTACATTGCCCGTAAGAAAGGTGACAAAACAAGAACAAATTGTTCATCTTTGATTGCCGACCACTTTGTTGTTGTGACAGCTTTGTGCCACATTTGTGACACGGTTAACCTGACAGTGTTCTTGTTGTACGCTGGGAATTTGACGCCCCGACATTGCCACTGGGCGCGGCCTGTGTTGTCGAAAGTAAGCACTAACCTATGTATCACAGTGATTTCATGGTGTGACCTACTTATCTTAATTTCACAATGGTACATCCACAGAGTAGGTATAGAACAGAATGCGCAATTCCTATATTCACAGTCTCTAAAAGTGAAGTTCGGCTTCCGCTATTTTCTTTTGATTCAAGGCAGCGGTCACTAGAAACGCTACTAAGCTTATAGTGAAATGAGAAAGGCTAAATTTATTACTGATAGCTAGTCTTAGTAAGCTTAGGACTAAAGCAAGGCTAAATAATATTAAGTAATATGAGGTTACAACTTTCCGTTGTTTATCCTTTACGAGGTCAGGAAAGCCATGTAGTTTGACATGCTTTATTTGTAGGATAATCTATCGTTTTCGCATCATTGTTGCAGTTTAATACATAGCAGCCTTTGTACCTTTTGCCTGAAACATTAGCTTTGGGTTTTCGAACTTGCAGATTTGAAGAAAATGACATTGTAAATAAGCATAAATATATAGTGTAACCAGGACCGCTGCGTTTAAACAGTATGGCGTCGGTATTACTTCCGGAAACAGAAAAAAATGCGATTGCGCATTCTGTTCTATATTTATTCTGTGGTTACATCTTCTAGTTTCATAGTGAAAGAGTAAAAAACAATTTCAGACCGTCATTATCATAATTTCTTTCTCTCTTAATAACAAAACACATTATAGTTATTCGTTTTCCCGCCATTTTGACGGGCATAACCACTATAAGTCTTATTATATTTTCTTATTGGCGTCTTTATTTTGTTTGAGGTATTAATTATAAGGTCATAACTTAATTTTATTGTAATTTGTAGATCGAGCAGTTTTTATTTTAGGTTTATGGAAATATTGACGTATTTAAAAAGCTATGAGATTCGTTGTAAATCTACATAGTATATAGGCCTACCTTTTAAAATAAAACTATATAAATAGCCTACATATGGCTAACACGTATTTGTAGTTTTGTTGTGAAGTCTTAGTCAAAGACTGGTTAGTGGTCTTTGTCCTTTAAAAAAAAAGGCTTTTCAAACAAACAAAAATCATAAATCCATCTATATTATTTCATGGGAAAGAACATATTCAGCAAAACCATTTATCCAACCTAAAAAATCTGTCTCAATTTTTTTCACTGAATAAAACTGAATAAAATCAAACTGAACACAATCACACTGAACACAATCACACTGAACACAATCACACTGAACACAGTCACACTGAACACAATCACACTGAGCACAATCACACTGAGCACAATTATACTGAGCACAATCACACTGAGCACAATCACACTGAGCACAATCACACTGAGCACAATCACACTGAGCACAATCACACTGAACACAGTCACACTGAACACAATCACACTGAGCACAATCACACTGAGCACAATTATACTGAGCACAATCACACTGAGCACAATCACACTGAGCACAATCACACTGAGCACAATCACACTGAACACAATCACTCTGAACACAATCACACTGAACACAATCACTCTAAACACAATCACACTGAACACAATCACACTGAGCACAATCACACTGAGCACAATCACACTGAGCACAATCACACTGAACACAATCACACTGAGCACAATCACACTGAGCACAATCACACTGAGCACAATCACACTGAACACAATCACACTGAACACAATCACACTGAACACAATCACACTGAACACAATCACACTGAACACAATCACACTGAACACAATCACACTGAACACAATCACACTGAACACAATCACACTGAACACAATCAAACTAAACACAATTACATTATGAACATACAGAACATACAAAACTGACACATTCCTGTCTCTTAAAACGATAAACGGCCCCAATGTGTGCTTTCTGCAATGTCAACTTAACAGTGGCTCACATTTTGTTGGAATGCAATACATTTAGTGAAATTCGACGAAAATACTAGATCTATTACTGTAGAACTCTTCATGTACTTTTCGGCAAAATTAAACCAAAATATATAATAAACTATATTAAAGACATCCAACTGTAGGCCTACTACAGAGTTTTAAGATATAAGAAAAATATAATGGATACAAGAAAAACATGACACCAACGTTAACAAAAAACCTTATATAATCTTCGATGTTGACGGGCCGGAAATCCAATTCAACAATTCAATTGTGGTCCAGGAGCAGTGCGTTTGATAGACATTTAAAGGGGTTCCAAAAAAGCTTATAAACTATGATTTTCTAAACAGTGTCCTTTTGTCTACCTTGCTCCGATGACAAAAAAAAACTGTTAGAAAAATTAAAGGTGGCTGGATATTGTGTTGGCAACACAACCCACCTTGCAAGCCGTTTCAACGGACTCTGCTGAAGGCTGATACACTAACCCACTAAACAGACGCACGTTTTTTTTTCTTTTGTTTGTTCTACATACTGTCATTTTTTCGGTAGCCCCCTGCCTTTCACACCATAGCTATCACACCAGAACACAAACACGGACAATTGAAAGTACAGATATCAGCCTTTCCCAAGGTGTGTACTTTCTCAACACAGCCTTTCATACCCTCGCAACCACTGGCTGTTATAATCGAAAACGAAAATGAATTGGTCTGTAACAGTGGCTGAAGAATACTCAATTCGCCTGTAGGCTGAATTCACAATAGATTCAATGCTTCACTTTCACTATCAATCATAGCAGTATTTTAATAGGATTTGTACGCCCGAGTTTCATTCTTAGCCTACGTTAGATTCATAACTAGGTTACCGTGGGTAACAATTTGATCTTATCTAATATATTATTACAGACGCTCCATTCTATAAAGAAGATAATTGCAGACATTCGAAAATAAATGCATGACAAAAACCAATCGAATGTCCAACCTAGAACACAGGACTATTGAGTATGTCTGGGACAGAATATCCTCAATTGCGGGCCCTCACGAAAACATTATGACAACAATGAAAGTTTTATTGAATTAACTAATTTATTTTTACCCGCAT